>NQII01009103.1:0-74993 GCA_002778355.1 Clitarchus hookeri
TTTTTTTTTTTAACCTAGCTCCGAAGCACCGGCGGATCTTCCATCCCGATATTCTGGACAATTACGCCACCTGGAACTATATAACACTTGGCGAAACTTCTCATGGGGTCTGTCTGTGGACCCACGCTGAGAAGAACAACCCTCAAGGNGGAACTATATAACACTTGGCGAAACTTCTCATGGGGTCTGTCTGTGGACCCACGCTGAGAAGAACAACCCTCAAGATGCAACTTGGCGTGCCGACACAACGTTCAGCCTACGGCAACCATACAATTCATTTTATAGGGACACGGAAAGAATATCGATACTTTTTGGTATCGAGTACTTTTCCTTTCGATATCGATACTTTTGTACTCGATACTTTTTATTCAATACTTTTCTGGTATTAATATTTTTTTGGCCAGAATCGTATTGTATTGTTTCGAATAATTCCTCATGTGACATAAGGGATTATTATTCTAGGTAGCGCTAGTAGCATGACATGACTCATGTCGTGCTACTAGCGCTACCTAGCGGAATTTTTTTGTAACTAGCCGCATTACAAGAGTATAGTCTATGCTACCCTTTGCCTCTTTGTTAGAATGAAGATAAAAAAAAATTTACATTTGACATTCACATCACAAACGTTTTCCGTTTTAGTTTCGAATTGTAACGTAAATTTTAATACTTTTCCAATAAAGAATTTAAGTTACATATTGAACTGTGCAGACTGTGCTTGTGATTTACCTGTAAAATGCCGCCGCCTGCCATAAATGACATTTGGAAGTACTTGGACCAAATAAACAATAATGATGTGAAATGCAAAATTTGTTTTAAGACTTTGAGGTCTTATGGTAATACGTCAAACATGAAAAAACATCTTCAGAAACATCCTACCGCAACTTCAAGGTACGTATTCATTTAATATTATGCTGTAATAAATAACCTACAAATAACTAAACTACCTACTAATTACGATTACAATAGTCATAATTAGGTTACGTACTTATATGTCTAATAAAATTTACAAATATCTACGTATCTACATAACCTAGGTATATCAAAAACTTACTTTGTAAATAGAATAAAGTTAAACTTAACAGCTGTTTTTTTTCATACCTAATTTGAATTGTTGTAAGTAAAAATGCCTAATTATATAAATATTTTACTTTCAGAGATGATGAAAAAATGCAAAAAACTATCGATAAACGTAAGGCACAAATGCAGCTTGAAAAATCGCAGTCATCGCTATCTCAAGAGCCTGGCTCTTCCGTGAGTTTCGCGACTCCTTCCACATCCACTGCAGGCACGGGTGGAACTGCTTCCACCGATGACTGTAAAATATTTGAAGAAANATCCACTGCAGGCACGGGTGGAACTGCTTCCACCGATGACTGTAAAATAACTGAAGAAACTAGTGGCATACCTCCAACAAAAAAAAGGCAACTTCCTATTGTAGAAACAATCCAACGAAAACATAGTTATTCTGCTGGAGGGAAGGATTATTCTATGCTGTGCAAGTGTTTACTTTATTTTATTTGTGTGGACAAGAGACCTTTTGATATTGTTAAGGGACGAGGATTTAAAAAATCAATGCATCAAGCCTGTCCAACATTTAAGATTCCAAGTGTAGATACACTCAAAGAACATTTAGATGCCTTTTACAGTATAATGTGTTCAAAAATTGAAGCAACATTTGATGGTGTACCTCATGCGGCATTAACTTGTGATATATGGAGTGAGATGATGACTACAACTAGTTATCCAGGTCATTATTTGGATCTAAATAAAATTGTCTCGCATTGTATAGCTACCGTTGGACTTGATCAACGGCATACTGGTGACTACATTTCACAGAAATTAAATTAAATTTGTTTAGGAATGCACATAAGTTTAGAAAAAATAACAGCTGTTGTTACTGATAATGGTGCCAATATGGTGGCTGGTGTGAATAAGCTTCTTGGTAAAAACAAACACTAGTCTTGTTCTGCACACACCGAGAATCTTATTGCTGAATCTATATTGACAGTCAATGAATTCAATTTATTAGTTTCTAAGGACAGAGAAATTGTTAAATATTTCAAGTCAAGTGTCATTCAAAGTGATTTATTGAGAAAAAAATAAATTGGGACACCTCTTAAGTTGGTCTTATATGTACATATATACTGGAGGGGTATATTGGATTGGCTCCCTTTGTTCATCAAATTAATTCTAATGTTAAATACCAAAGCACCGACCACTCCGTCAGCTTTATAAATACAGCATATAAAACAATTAGTTGCAATTTAAAAGCCATTAGAATATGCAACTAAGGAATTATGTGGTGAGCAATATGTTACTATCAGTAAAATTATACCCATTGTCAACTGCTTGAGAGCACAGATAAATAGTTTAAAGAAGACTGCTAGGGACAATGACAGCACTGAGGACAGCAATGTGACAGAGCAAGTCAAAGACGAGATTATAAATCAGATAAATCGCAGATTTTTCCATATTGAAGATAATCATTTAAATGCAATTTCCTGTTTGCTCGATCCCAGATTAAAAAATATACACTTCCAAGACCCCAAAGCTTGTGCTACAGCAATATCTTTAATAAGACGTTTATCAACAAATATTATCCTTGCCACCAGTAGTAGCAGTAGTGACCCAGATAGTGATTCTTCTGTGGAGCCAGTATACTATTTTTGGAGTCATCACAAGACCTTAGCACACACGAAACAAAAAAAGCAAAAGTAAATGTGGTTCGTCTATAAATAAGAATAAGACGCCTTCTTTAGCTAAAAAGGATGAAATGAGCCTTTATTTGGCGACACCAGTCACTCCATTGTCCACTAATCCTTTAGAGCAATGGGAAGATATGAAAGTTGTGTTCCCTCATTTATACAAATTAGCGGTCGAGTGTCTAACAATTCCAGCGACGTCTGTTCCTTCAGAACGTTTGTTTTCGAAGGCAGGATTTACCATGTCGAAAACGAGGAACAGGCTGTCGCCAAAACGTTTGGACAAATTACTGTTTTTGAGTGATTGTNAGGACAAATGACTGTTTTTGAGTGATTGTACAGAGGAAGAATGGGAGGTTTGAGTTATGATAAGTAGTTGTTTCTCTGTGCAATCACACAAAATATCGATACTTTTGTTTCGATACTTTTATCAGTACGATACTTTTTATGGGATACTACTCATGAGTGAAATATCGATACTTTTTATTCGATACCGTGTCCCTGTTCATGTTAGCATATACCTACTATAATTGATTAGGACCTCCCTCGCCATAGCTTATATTGATTGTAACTTAGAATAATTCAATTAAAACTCTGTTCATTCTTCATAAATAACTTTAGCTTGGTCAACATAATCCTTCTTTCGTCCAAAATATATATATATGCATAACTTTAAATATCTCTAGAATAAAATATAAAAATCATGAAATCATGCATATCTGCTAGTAACTTGAGGATACCAGGTTATCATGACTTATAACGCGGTGTAATGGTCGTCGTTCGTGAGATATGACATAGAGTTTCGGTGATGCAGGCCAATTTCGGATTTGCGCATTCGCCTATTTCAAAGGCTCTACCTCGACAAAGATTTATTCTACTTAGATTGGAAAGCTCAGTGATAATTGTTTAGCAAATATAAATTTTCGTCGCCAAGTAGCGCTAGTGTCGCACGCGTGCCAGATGTTCTGCGTTTTGTATACAAAAAATGAGATATTGGCTATTTCCATACAATAAATATAATTGTGTTGAATTTCTTTAGATTTGTAATTTTTCGGAACCTTCCTAAAGAATATGCTTTATCTCATTCTGACCCAGCGTACATAATTGTGTACATTACGCACGTGTAGGTAACTTTACGTCTGTACAGTACACTGCGAAGCTCAATGACCAATGATCTTACCTGTGGGTTAATGATTCGCAAGCCATCTTACTTGTCTAGGTCATAATTGGTTCATATAACAGTAGCCGAACACACAGCCTACAGCTGATTGGCTGTGACAACGAAACAAGTGTTGGGTCGAATTAAGTACATCACGCATCATAAAATTTATATTTTTCTACACCTGAAATCGTAAATTTGAGTGGGTCTGAAAGGTTAATTATTCGCTCTAGAGTGTAAATTTAACAAAAGAAGTCCACATGCTGTTTTATATTCGTTCGTTTAACTATATTTAGCAAAACGTTGGATTACACAATTGTACTTTATTTGTAGGTGTCAACTTATTGTAAAAAAATTCCTTTTCCATGAAAGCTAAATATTTTTTTTCACTCTTAAATGCATCATTTTTCTCACTGAAATAGGTTTGTTTACAAACGCTCAGTGCCAGACACATTTGTTTTTTAACTGTTTTCTCTTGCAAACACCATTGGAGGGCGCGAAAAACTGTTACAAAATAAACGTAATAATTTTCGGCTGGTGCAAGTATATATCACAATCCGGGCCACACACAAACTTTTACACACAAATACGTAAATAGAATCTATTAATTTAACGCCAACTTAAGAGCGACCTCTTTGAGCACAAGCGCGTCTTGCGGCGGAAAACTTTCCCCGCGTCAAACTCTCCCGTAAGTAATCTCGTGTTGTTCCCAACCTGAGAACAATAACCTTTACCCAGACTATAACGCACGACAGGAATGTGGTCATCGAAAGACTCGGGAGAAACATTACCGGCGAGGCAACACTGCAGTCTAAAACGTCGGGATTTAATGCTGAGGCATCGACAAACAGCGGCATGAGGATTGTGCACCCTGCATGACGTGGGCTTTGTGAACCGATGCCCAGAAGGCTACCACCGCCACGAGCCGTTCACGGTAAACTAAGCGCTTTTGAAAGCCCCGCTTAAGATCTACTTGTATGTACAATATGTCTTCTTACACCATATGTAAAACGAACATTGCCACGTGCCTGATCACTTGATTCATGCTCCGATGCAACTATCAAAAAAGTAAACGTTCGTCAAAGTTAATATTCCTTACATTTATATTAATTAAAACACATAAAAAAGTAATACCTTATTCACAAATGTTTACTTTTCACTTTAATTCCATCGTTACCAATTTAACTGTGCGCATGCCAGTCACTGTGTCAGTTAAAACATATCTAAGTAGAGGCAGTGACATTTCTCAAAGGTTGGCTTTAAAGTTCTTAATTAACCGTCAACAGGCTATATGTAAACGGTAAGAAATAAATGTAAACTTACACATACAATGTTTTTGTAATGTTACATTTTAGTATGTGCGATTGTAAAAACTACCACATTACGTGCAATTTTACACAAATGTTCATAGGAATCCAGAAAGAACTACAAGTCTTTCGTGAAAATACGTGAATCNTTCATAGGAATCCAGAAAGTACTACAAGTCTTTCGTGAAAATACGTGAATCTATGGCATGGTAAACATAATGTTGGTGTTAATTTTCACATTTTGAGGTTTGTATAAAAACACACCTATTTTCTATATTAAAACCCTAAATTGTGTATTTTTATTGCTACATAGTCGTATATTTTAAATATCTTGAAAAAAACATTTATTTATCACAATAACTGCAACATCCATGTAATCGTGTCCACGACAAGTAAATTTACACAGACATAGCAATTGAAAACTTTTCAGTTTATTTTCTGATACAAAGTAATTGTAATTTTACGCCATTCAATGTAGGATTAGTTGTACCATATACGTGTTATTTTAATAATTTTTATGATAAATTTACTTGAACGTCGAGTGAAAAAAATCATTGACATATTTAGGTATGAAATTACACCGAATTGATTGGAACCGCTCCTGCCACATACACTGAAGACACAGAAAAAAACTGGTACACCTGCCTAATTAGCACATCCCGAGGGGCTCGTGCGTCTTCACGGCGTTCTGCTGCACCCATGGACTCGACTAATGTCTGAAGGCATGCAGGAGGTAATTTACACCATGAATCCTGCAGGGCAGTCCACAAATCCAATCTGCGCCAATTTGAGAAGGGCTTGCACGTCTGTCACGTTTAATGATTTTCGCCAGTCGTCGTTTGTCCCGTTCTTTCGCGATCTTTTTCCGGCTGCAGCGATGTCGAAGATGTGATGTTTTACCGGATTCCCGATGTTCACGGTACGCTAGTGAAATGGTCGTACGCNAGCACGCAGAAGTGCCGCAAGACGACGTGGCATGGACTCGACTAATGTCTGAAGGCATGCAGGAGGTAATTTACACCATGAATCCTGCAGGGCAGTCCACAAATCCAATCTGCGCCAATTTGAGAAGGGCTTGCACGTCTGTCACGTTTAATGATTTTCGCCAGTCGTCGTTTGTCCCGTTCTTTCGCGATCTTTTTCCGGCTGCAGCGATGTCGAAGATGTGATGTTTTACCGGATTCCCGATGTTCACGGTACACTCGTGAAACGGTAGTACGCGAACATCCAAATGTTATCGCTACCTCGGAGATGCTATGTCCCATCTCTCGTGCGCCGACTATAACACCACGTTCAAACTCACTTAAATCTTGATAACCTGCCATTGTAGCAGCAGTAACCGATCTAGCTGCCGACCGCATCGCGATACTCTGATTGGTTCCATACCTCTGTTATTTGCATACGCACGCCTATACCAGTTTTTTTTGGCTCCCTCAGTGTACATTACGTGTAAAATTACACAATTTTTTTTTTAGTGTATAACAAACGGTACACGTATACTGAATAGCTTATTTAGAAATATGGCTATAGAAATGAAACGGTGGCGCGTATGGGGATCTTCAGCCACACACGTCAAGAAAATTGCCTCTCTGGCCAGAAGCATGGCGTGGTGGGACGTCTTTGGCCAATCGGCGCCAGGATAATAACTTGCAAAGACAGCAGCACACGACCAACAGCGAATATATCACTTCACGCAGTAGCCAATCAAACGAGAGGCCCCGTTTCCAGAACCTTTCCCAGCCTTAAGCGAGTACGGGTACGCCCACTTCAGAGAAACCGTGACATCGTTCCACCTCTGTATAATAACTTGTTTTGTAACTATAGTCCATTCGCGGTTTCTTGAAACTTTTTAAATCAAACATTTGAAAAATCACCCCATGTATGAGGTGTTTAGTTCCTCCCTAAATATGTCATGTATCACAAGCGTTTTATACTTGTGTTTATGAAAGGCTCTTTTTTTTTTTTTGGTTAAATTTTAATGTTATTTTCATTTTCTCTATAAATTATAATGCTCCATTTATAAATAATATGAATAAAATTGTGAGAAAACATGTGTGTTGGTTACGCCTAGTAAGAAATAGTTCTCATACAGAACATTATTACAATTGAGTGCGCACGAATGCGGCGCGTCGTCTTTTAGTGTAATTTTCCAGACTTAATTAAGCTTTAGTTTTCACGAGGCGGAGGAATATCCTGGAAATAGAACTTAAGCAGTACTTCAGAAAAGTGTGAAGTAACCGTGAATGGATTACAGGAGCTGCGTTCCTTTCCTGGGCCCCGAAACACCGCAACTGGGCACTTGTTGAGTGTAACCACGCAGCTTGAGAGATGCACGTTACAGTCTACTAGCGGCATCTTCACACATTTTTTAATCAAACCTTTGAAAAATCATCTAGCGTATGATTTGTTTGATTGTTTCCTGTAACTGTCATGCATCACAACAGTTTTATACTTCTGTTAACATGAAAGTGCCTTTTTTTTTTTGGTGCAAACTGAACAATTTCTTTTATTTTATCTGTAGATTATAATACTTAACTTATAATCGATATGAATAAAAACTGAGATAAAATAGGCGTGTTGGTAACGCCTACGACCCCCTGTTTTTTGGCCAGAAAAAAAAAACCACGACTATTTGCACCGCGAAACACATTAGTGTAGAAGCAATTTCGCGGTTGGAAGTTTTCAACTTTCGTACGTCTTAGGTGTCTGCCAGGCGTTCAAGGACAGTCGCTGCCAGGGGTAACTTAACTCTGATCGGCCCAGTCGGGTAGAAAATGTCTTCTCACGCAGACACGCGGCCAAGAGTCAAAGGAAATTTACAAGTGTGCTCGTACGAAGTTTAAGTTCATCCTGCACATAAATATTTTCGCGCAAAACAGGTGGCCCTAGAATGCCTAGTGAGAAATAGTTCTCATGCAAACTGTTGTTGAACTGAGTGCGCACGAATGTGGTGCGTCGTCCATTTGGTGCAGTTGCATACACTTATTTAAGGGTTTTTTTTTGCGTAAGGCGGAGGAATAGCCTCAAAGTGGAGCTCAAGCAGGGCTTCAGAAAAGCTGTACTGATTTGCGGAGATGATGGAAACGTCTGAACGTGGGAAATATAAACATGAANGTGCTCGTACGAAGTTTAAGTTCATCCTGCACATAAATATTTTCGCGCAAAACAGGTGGCCCTAGAATGCCTAGTAAGAAATAGTTCTCATGCAAACTGTTGTTGAACTGAGTGCGCACGAATGTGGTGCGTCGTCCATTTGGTGCAGTTGCATACACTTATTTAAGGTTTTTTTTTGCGTAAGGCGGAGGAATAGCCTCAAAGTGGAGCTTAAGCAGGGCTTCAGAAAAGCTGTACTGATTTGCGGAGATGATGGAAACGTCTGAACGTGGGAAATATAAACATGAACCCATGCTAAACAAAGGACTGTTCGAGAAGGAAATAGCTACTCAAAGGTATATGACCTGTTCAAGTGACGTGCATTGGGACCCCTAGTGCATTTACAAACTTCTGTAACCAGTAAACAGTAAAACAGTAGGTTCAAATATTTTCGGACATGTTAAGCTGGACTCGCAATAGTCCGTCACATCCGTAACACGTCCGTCCGTCCGGCAGTCTTCCATCCGTCATTTTCGTCCGTCATTTGAAAGCGATCCGCAGCAAAATTAAAGTTTGGTAAATATTTGACAGATAGACGGGCAGAAGAAAAATGTTGCTCTGCGGTTGGTCGAAGACCACGTGACCACCGGACGGACGACATACGAATGCGAGTGACTGTCGTGAGTCCAGCTTTACGCCCATTCGTCCTGACGCAATAGCAACTTCCCAACATGACAGTGCACCACCACACGCGTCCAGAACCGCCGCATTAAAGACAGAGAATNTGACGCAATAGCAACTTCCCAACATGACAGTGCACCACCACACGCGTCCAGAACCGCCGCATTAAAGACAGAGAATCTTTCACCTCCGAGTATGAATGAATTCATGCCTTGGCCCACTCGTTCACCTGATTTAAACGTTATCATGCAAATATGGGATGTTCTCCAAAGATATGTTATCAGCAAGGAACCGCTAGCTCTGAATAATACCGAATTTTTTTTACCGTTCTCGAGAAATCACGGCGTGCATCGCTTAATAATGTTGTGAGATAAGAACGGTAAGTTTGGAAATTCAGAGCTTTCCGACGATAGGTAGATTCTAAGAAGTTTATTTCTGACAAATTTGTAATTTCAATTTTTTGTTGTAACCTGAGAAGTTCTCGGTATTTACGGGGAAGTGTGTTTACTGGAACTGAAGTCTTGAAAACATAAATTATTGAATCACTTGTGTGTAACTTTCGTCAAACTTGTTGGCGATGAGCCAATTAATTCCAGAAACGAGTTTGCTGATGCTGTGTACTAAAAGTGACTTGCAATCGGGACACTAACATGAATTTGCTGATGCTGTGTACTAAAAGTGACTTGCAATCGGGACACTAACATGAATTTATTATTGGCAAACTCAAAGCTACTGATGTTTTTCAGCTCTCTTGGACACGTTATTTATTTTGGAAATTTATAATTTTGGCAAATTGTCGGATTAACTATTCTTTGAATGACCAAATTAATTTCCAGCAGAAAGTGTAAGAAAACAGAACTTTTCGAAGGAATTTATTTTTCACATATGGATTATTTGTCGAAAATTTGGAAAATCGTTACAGGAAATTAGTCATAAATTCGAAAGTATGAATCTTTTTCCAATTGCTGTGACTCGGAGTAACAGGGTAGATGTGAATTCGGTTCGTTGAAATTGGTATATCTCCTTTGACAGGCTCACGTTTACGACCTTCCACGAAAAATTCGTTTCCTGAAAAAAGTTTAAGATTTCACTGTGAATATGTTATAACATAAATTTGAGAAAGTAATCCTGCATTCAAATATTTATAATTCATGGAAGTAAATTTTTACTATATTCAAAACACATTAGTTTATCACAATAACCACAAAGTTATCAAGGAAAGTTCACTTCAGTGACTAGTAAAGAAAATGTTGAATACTAGTAAGTTGAACTTCCTTTAGCAACAGCTGTTTTCCGTCCGGAAGCTAAGAAGTAGCTAATAAACAAGAATTTATGATTATATAGGATCCTTTTAAAGGCTGCGAGGAAGCAGTTTAGCAAGGAAAATGTGCGCAGTATTATCAAGGTTCCAGCTATGCCAGATACTCACTGTTATTGAATCGCGAAAGGGCAATGAACTGTATTCACTTTAAGCAGCCTAAGGGAAGTAAAATACAACAAATAATATCCAGCGAGGCGTTCTTAATTCTCCATAGAAGATTATCATGCCTCTGTTCACATAGACACGATTATTAATTTTGTGTTGTTCTACCAGAAGCGACTGAAATCTCTCTATGCTTGAAGAATAAGAAAACTTCTCATGAGCTTATTGTATAATGAAAGAGCAGTTTGGTTTATAACACTTTTGGGAAAACATTTATTTACTTTTCAGTAACTTATTTGCACTCCTGTTAAAACGCTATAAGTTCCAAGTGGGGATTTTGATTTCGTTAGCTTTTGAATAAAGTTGCCGATATTGCTGCGAAGCTTCGGTTCGCACAGAGCAGTGAGCGGATTATCGAAAACTCGTATTATCCACCTTTCTCCACTCTCCTGGAATAATGGCTTCTAAACTTTTTTTAATCGTGGCCGTAATTACAATCGCCGGGGCTGGCAACCCAAAGGCTTGGCATGTTTGAACCTTTTTCTGGGTATTTATGCGGGTATTATAAAATGAATGTTATCGTTGTACTTTAAACAATTGAAAAACTGTTAATTAAAACTACTTTCCAATCATAATAAATACAAAAATTACGTATTTACTATCCTGACTTCGGTTTATACTCTTACAAGCTCTGGGTGCGTCTAGCTGCGTAAATGAACGGCAATTAATTTTTAATTAAAGTATTTAACTAAACCTCTTTTCTAAAAAGAAACAATAGTTGAATAAAACTGGCTTAGTAAAACTGTTTTGTTTTTTGTTTTATCAGAATACTTGCAGAATGAAACAAAGTACTAATACCCATGACACAAGAAAATAATTTCCTAGTATTTTATTTAATCACACTACTCAGCAAAATAAATAACTTTTTTTTTAGTACGACAGTAAAATACATGCTAGCTTATCACAATTCATCAGTGTTTAAAGAAATCTGCCTAGACAATGTCGTTTACAATTCGTTTTAAGTATAGGAATAGAACCACAGTTGCAATGTAAAATCAAATCAAATCCACTCGTGTTTGTTTTAGTTATTTAAGAGTTTATTTAAGTTAAAATGGTTGCAAATCTGTGATTTTTCTGTAGATCTCCAGTAACTGCTCCACTGGAATACAGTAAAATTATACTGTTACAAAACGCCTGAGGGGCGTATCGGAGTTCTTGAGGGATGGAGGTCTTAATAAAAATAAAATAACTAAATTTTATTTTTTAATTTATTTACAGAGCTATCATTTACAACATTAAATTATCTATATTCACTATTACTCGTTTTATTTCTCAGCGAGCATAATATCTAAAGTCTATTTCAACTCTAATTAAGGTCTTTAATGTGTCTGGTTACAATAAATTAACTCATACTCTTAATTAACACGTGTTGAGTCTGTCTGTTGCCATCATCTGTAATGTCTTTGACTCACGTATCCAGTACAATAGTCCAACTTGCCAGTCGCACTANGGCCCAATGGTCATTCTCTCGCCCATCGTTTCGCTCGTCTTCTATCGCTAAAACTCCAGCCACTCATCCACTCAACAACTACAACCTCGGAGGCCCGTCGGCCTTATATATCAGTCGCCCTGCCCATCTGGAAGGCTCAACACACCCCCAGTCACGCTGACAGAAACGTGGTCAGTAATCCAGAGAATTATTTAGATAAACGCTGAAATTCAGTACAACCAAGGTCGCGAGCGCGTGGCGGGATTCTTTGTGTAACATATATACGCTTCTCGGCTTATTGCTCGTCTGCCATTCAAAACATTCCATTGACTTGCCGCCCGTTATCATATAACATCTATGTCCTTCTTCTGCTCGTTCACGCGGGACGGGCCAAGGTCAACGCAGACCAGCGACAAGTTAATAATACATACATTTTTTTGCTAACGGTTTTTACGGTTTTAACAGCGATTTCTAATTGATTTCTAGTGAATTAAATTTCCCTGGCACTAACATCTCAGTGCATTTCACCAATTGGCAAGTGACAGCCCATTACCTAAACTTTCAGTTAGCATATTTTCATTGTGTGAAATTACTGATTTAAATGTAAAATAAACCACGCCCGTAAGACAGCAACATCTAGCACAGTCTAGAACTGAACTACGAACATTGCATTATTATAAAAAACTATGTGCAATTAGGAAAAGTATTAATAAAAACTTTTTACAGACACTACGTTTTCTTCAATAACGGACTTTCCATAAACTCCGTAGAACTTTCCGTGAATTTACGGTACTCCTCCATAATTCTGACAATTAGTTTTCTGAGTTTCCCGTTTATAAAATGGGATTACCAAAAAATGAATCTTCGTTGTACACGTTTTTAGTGTATATATATTTTTTTAAAAGGTTAACGCACGCTTTTTTGTACTGGAGTGGGAAACCCGAATCAAAAATACGTCATACCTCTGTTCTTACCTTTCGCCTATACACGTGGCACAGAGTAGATAAGAACACAGATACGAAATGGCGTGGCGGCTACTATGATGATGGGTCTAAGCATTATTTGACTTGCTGCGCGAGGCTCTGGGAACGGGCTTCCATCTGATTGGCATCCTGCGTGTTGTGAGACGTTCCCTACTGTCTGTACTGCCGGCTGCTGGTTGGCGAACGGCGTTCCAACACATTTTTTTTTTTTTCGACGACGTCATTGTGTTGGCGTGCGTGGCTGGAGTTCGCTGCATATAGACAGCTGTACTTATAATCCATTCACGGTTACGACACACTTTTCTGAAGCCCTGCTATAGTTATACTTCCATGATATTCTTCCGCCTCGTTTAAACTAAGCTGAACTAAGTCTGGAAAATTACACCAAAGGACAACGCACCGAATCCGTGCGAACTCACTTGTAATCATATTTTGCATGCGAACTATTTCTTACTAGGCGCTACCAACACACGTACTTTATCGCCGTTTTTATTCATATTTATTACAAATGAAATATTGTAATATATAAATAAAATATAGGCAAATCTTCAATTTATTTAAAAATCATATATTTTTATGTTAACAAATGTATCAAATGCTTGGAATGCATGGTATAATTAGGAAATAACTAACTCCACATACATGGGGTGGTTTTTTAAAGGTTTGTTTCAAAAAGTGTGAAGAAACCGAAAATTGGATATACCTTTGTATTCTTAAGGAGGCCGGCTATGTCACCATGTCTTATAGACTAACTATTATCTCAATTGAACCGGCAGTTTGAAGAAGTGAATGAATCCAAAAGATAATTTTAGAGAAGTTAAGAAAACATCTTAACATTCCCGTTTCGTGTGCTGTTGATTTGAAACTTACAAAAAACATAGCTTAATGTTTTCGGAGCCCCATGAAAAAGTAGCAGAGTATTAAAAAAAATTTCTTATACAAATATTGCCGATGAACGTCGATGGATTTATTCTTCAAACTAAATCTGCAACATTTATTTGTAATGTTACCAATGATAACCTTGTATTGCAATTGACATTACTGAGAAGTGTACATAAAATTATTTTTTTCTTCTAGGATACAAATGTAATAAATTAATAAGAGAGAATAACTGAAATAAATATTTCCGAATATAATTTAGGAAAAAAAATTACGAGCCAGCACAGGGACGAGAATCTACACCCATCGTATAATTAGCCGGCACCTTTAACCACATGACCATCTTGACTTAATAATTCGCAGTATATTTTTACAGCAAATATAATGGCAAGTACCTACAACATATTAATTACGTTATTTGGTTAAAATAATAGGTGCATATATTTAATTTTAAGAGTTCCGTTGTTGAGTTCAGAGATTTGGACGGCTCTTAAGAACGAGGTATTGAGAGCCGATTTAAGAGTTCTGTGTAGCTAGGAAACATTAACACTTAATGAATAATACGGTGACGTGTCATTATGATTATTTGATTTTTTTTAAGTGTTTTACGTTATTCAAACTTGCAATATATTTCTTTTTGCACGCAGTTAGACTTAACATCACCCATAGTTTTTGCACAAACAGCTATATATGGTTTCCCGTTGTTGAATGTCCACCATTTTTCTGAAGCTCGTGGAAACGGGTCAGTATAGTACAAACATTTGTTGAGGTATATTACAAACACGGCCCTTGTAGTTTTACAAACGAGTTGTTTTACAAGAGAAATTTTTGTACTGTTACAAGAATTTGTAAAATTACAAAAAAATTTCTCAGTAAAAATTACCCTTTTTTTTAAAGTGTACCGACATTTCACTACTGCAATATTAGATACAATGACTGAAATTATGTAATGCCTTGTTTAAATGCACATGCCAATGANCAAGATAAATTTTTGTACTGTTACAAGAATTTGTAAAATTACAAAAAAATTTCTCAGTAAAAATTACCCTTTTTTTAAAAGTGTACCGACATTTCACTACTGCAATATTAGATACAATGACTGAAATTATGTAATGCCTTGTTTAAATGCACATGCCAATGAAAAAAAACCTACACAATGACACAAGTTAAACGAAAGAAATTATATTTTCATTCCAAGTTATCATCATGTCTGGTTTTTGTCTTCTACCTCTTTCTCAGACGCTGTCGTTGGCAAACTCAGCATTTTCTCATGAAATAGCCTCTTCCGGAATATATGCAATAATTTTTGCGGTGTCTTGCATTTTCTTCACATTGATTGGTACTCTGGTTTTGTATGCTGTAGTTGTAGGCAACATAGGACACGTACCAGGTTTCAGGAGCAAGTAAGTATGTGTTACCAGTCCATCAATGTATTCTGATGCTGTTACGTAGCCCATAGAAGATTATCTGTATTTCGAATCATGAATGTCGATGTTTTCTTTAAAAATGTTGTAGTTTTCTTGAAGAAAGTAGACATAGTGTTCTGTAAATCAAGTATAATCTCCGATGATATATATTTGTCACTGCAAATCCTACAGTTTTGGCAGTGGATATCATTCCATTGTATTCATTTGGAGTGTAAATTCTGTCCTTCCTTCTGATTTTGCGTTTGGCTGTGCCAAAGTTTCGGTCACACCGCAAAAATGAGTGACCTCGTGTCGGAAAGTGATGGTTGATTTTGTCTAAGCGATCCAACGTCATCAAGGCAAGAAAGAATCTTGCGAGTGTATTGTTCCGGCTTTGACCACCACATGCGTCAATTAAGACTTACACCAGGGTGCATGTTCTGAATAGTCATCCATAGGAAACTGCAGACCTAATCTGGTCCCCATTTAGCCTCTCCCTCGCGGTATGTGTAGAAGTAGGCGGTATCTGATTTCAAGTCATGTACAGAAAATACGTACAACCATAGTTTACGTAAGCAAAACATTTCTTGGATAGGCAGTTTTGGCAGAGGCAGATTCTGCATGAAGTCTCTAAAACAAGTGCTCCTACATCATCCTTCACTTTACACAATGTTAACACATCCTGCTGTTCCGGTAAAAAAAAAAATTTGACCTTTTTTTTTTTGCGATTGCCACATGTTTAGCATTGTTATTCAGTGTTTGCGGAATTGTTTTCGTTTTCATATCCTCACGTGTTGAACAAATATCCACCTGAGGTCTTCCAAATCTGAAGCCGTAATTTCCACTTAAGTATTTCCTGTTAAAAGTCATATTTGACGGTAGTAGCATGAGCGAGGCATTTAATGCAGAAGAGTTCATGCGTCATTTTCACAGTAAGGTCGGCACTCAAGTACTGTACAACTTTACCTCTTCTAATGGGAACGGTCGAATGTATTCATCGATGTCGGTGTGCCTTGGCGCGGTTTAAATGTTTACCACGCAGATTTATTGGTGACTTACCTTCCGCAATGAGAGAAGTGAGACGAAAAGTAGCTTTATTTTTGACAGAGTACAGAATAGATAAGGCCTCTTTACACACTATACTATTCTCTGTACCATTGAGTACAAAATAAGAGTACGTACTGTTACGACGTTTAAGCGTTTCTGTTTAGAACGTCTTCGTGCTACAGCGCAACGTTCTATTAGAACCATAAGGGATGCATCTTGCATCTTGCTCATTCTTTGACCGACCAATGTACAATGAGTGTAAAATGAATTTATTTTGTTCTAAAGTAATGTTATGAGTGCAATTACATTTACATGAACATCCTGCCTCCGTGTTTGATTTAGCTGCGACAGTCTGTCCAGTTTAAGTACTCACATAGGCCTTCCCGCGCAGACGATGTACTTTTTACACGCTATGCTTGAACATAAATGAACATTCCGAACTCCTTTTTTCCTCTTGCATAGCGATTCACATTCAGATTCTACTTCTGCATTGCTTTCGTCAATACTCGACATTTTTGTAAGCAGCACACATGCGCTAAACAACACCCAAATACTATTACAAACGGTACAAAAGAGTAGCATATGATTATCAGTGGACAGAACCGACGGGGGCGATGTGCTGGGATCTAGTGGTTCCTGCAAAAGTAATAATAGGGAAGCACTGACGGGAATATGTGCTACAGACTAGTGGTTCCTGTAAAGGTATTAAGAAGGGAATTGATCCAGGAGTCATCCCCTACTTCAAACTGTCACATACCTACTATATATATCCGCAACGAACTCGGCGTTCATTATCTTCTTAACGCTGATGGATGACTTTACGTCTAAATATAGCGTTTTAAGCAAAAACTCAATTTACGATATTTTGTTGAAGTAACATACGCGACTTTTCAGTTTTTAAGTGATGTTTGAGTGTTTGAAGTGTTGCTGAATTGTTACATGCAGCTCGTGCTACTTTCCGATGTTTGAAGAAACAAGTTTAACTTGTGTCCACATGTTGCGTATGAGCGATTCTTATGACCGGTGTTGTACACAGCAAGGCATGAGTGCCCTATACTTTGAGAGTCTTCCTTGTGGCTAATGTGATTTGTGGAATTTTCTACATCACTTTGACATGAATGGCAATGTCAATATCGTCGAGCACGCAGCACGTTGTCCAATGGTTGTTAAATAATTATGTGGCAAGAACATACTAACTGCTGTAGGAATGGTAATTATTTTAGTTCTAGTAACGAATAATAGTTCGCGTAGTCTCATCACTGTTCGTTTCCGAAAACCCAATGCTATGGTGAATACAGAGCCTGTGGAGGAGTGCGGGATCAAACCATCGAACCTTGTGTATAATGTCTTAGACCACTCGGCCACCGAGGTGTGCAGGAAAGTAGGGTTTTAAATGTGCTATACAAATTGCAGCACACTTCTTCTTTCATAATTACAGATTTATAAAAAAAAATTATTTAGGATTTTTTCAGCTCCCAAAATAAAAATAGCAATGCTCCTGATGATCAACGAAAGAACCCCGAAGATGGCGGACACCAGTAGTACACTCTAGCAGATGATGATGGAGCTACGACACGAACGAAAGTGACTAATGAAGTGCTTCTAGCAGGTAGAAGTTGAACGAACGTCTCAACATCTAAGAGGGCCACCTACAGCATTAGACATCCAAGATGACAGTTGAACGAATGTGAGCAAGCACTGTGGCACACTCTGGTGACAAATATGACAGATAAATGCAAGAGAGAGAGAGAGAGAGAGAGAGAGAGAGAGCTGTTGAGAGAGGCAAGAAAGAAATATATACCATGAAGAAAAAAATGTGCAATGGCAGAGGATGAAGCACCAAGGTGAAATAACAGAGCAATTAATTGGAACACTCAAGAAACAATGTGGCGGATGGAAATAATATGGCGGACAGAAAAAAGATAACGGAAAAAGTTTAGGGTCAAGGTCATTCAACATGACCAACGTGACATAATCCAAGATGGCGGAAATCCGAGCATCCGAACCCCAATCCCCTGCACCAGCTCCCCAATTTCCCTACTACTGGAGAGATTTTGTGTTTTGTATGAAGGGAGCTCGTTGACGTAAAGTTAGTGTAAATTTCCGTAAAAAAAATTTTTTTTTGTCAATATGCGGAAATTTTTTTACGTGGCAGGTGTTTAACAAAGTATTGCTTGCTCCAGTTTCCCTTATCACGCCTGTAAAGTTTGTCGCAATAAATTTGCAAGAGCGTGTACGAAGCGTATGCATCCACGGCAGTTTCTCACATTTCTTAACCCTCATCCTACTTACCTGCGCACGCGAAATGGGCACTCCCGCGCCTTCTCAGGGAACCCTGAATAGACGTTTTCATTCGTTGCGCGGTGTGGGAGGGTGGCGCAACAGCCTTCTACCCCCTCCCTCAGTCATACCACCAACCGGGCGCAACTGTGCGCTATCTTGGGGAGGCCTGTCTGCCTGCCAGGAGGAGGTGGGCCAAAGTTCGGCGCACATTCATAACGCGAAGGCTTCCCCGGGCGACGGAAGTTTCGCCATTTAGGCAACTCTCCCGCAGCCCCGTTACTAGGCGAAACACTTTCGGAGTCGCGGAGACGGTGTTGACTAGGAGTGGGGGAGGGGCGCACCGCCCTCCCTCCCCCCGTTACCGCGAGACATCATCACAGCCCTTTACCGGCTGGGCGCATATCCGCCACCAGGCATCCATAAAGCGCGGCACAGGCAGCTCCCGCGTATATTGGGTCGGAGGGGAGGGGGACTCGAGATGAGGCCAGGATATTTGGGCTAGGGGCAGTGTCAGCAGGGATGAACCCGCGTGGAGTAACCACGCCTCAGATGTTCCCTCAGGCCCCACGGCCACTCGCGTGCTGTAGTACATTCACGGTGCTGGGGCCTCGCCCCATCCCTACCAAACACTCGGAAGAATCCTGAAAGAAATGATGAAGACGAGAGACACGAATAAAGCACACGAGAAATCGGACTAGCAATGAGCAAGGTAAGTAAACAGGAAACGAATCAGGACGTTCACGACTTCGGTAATGAATAAGGATATAGGATGACGGTATGACAAGGTTCCGGACTAAATTCCCAGGCTACTAAGAAGAGGGGGGAGGGATCATAAAGAGGTCCACAGAGCTCGCCTCCCGTTAAGTAGTTACAACACTGATGCATATAATTAAACTGTATGTAATCCAAGTAGTAATAGTAGTATAGTGCAGATCTACAGGCATAAATCAGCCATTAGCAGAAAATAATTTCCAAAAGTTAACTTCCATTCTGCTGGATGAGTCAGGGTGGAATTCAGGACGTCCGCGCTACTCTTTCAGACAACTTGGTTTAGTTACGTTTGCAATCGTAATCCGCAAAGGGAGCAATGGAAAAGTAAGATATCAATAAAAATAAGGAACATCCTACAATCCCGTATAACCCAGAAAGGACATAATTTCGGGGATGATAACGAACTGCGTGACTGGTCTTTGGTAGGCAACAGGAAAAAAAGGACTTTCAGAGTATCTGAAATATTATTTTAATGAAACTTGTGGAAAATGACCCCATTTATAAAGTGTTTCACTCTTTTCTTAGTAGCTCGGCCTACCAAACCTCCAGCCACGGAGTTTAAATGAGAAATCAATGTTGGAGAAATTCCATCTCAATGCAACAATTTTACAATGGATAAGAGTTCCAAACGAAAAAAAAAAATATATTCAACACATCTTTTTCAGAGAACACTTCCCCGTTATGAAATGTTCAAACAATTGTACTTATCTGTGTTTTTCTTTTGTAAAATGTAAGTTTTAATGCTAAATATTAGAAAAAATACTAAACATTAAAATTGAAAAGGTTTCTTAACTTTCCAGTATTCCTTTATAAATCCGAGTTACATACTTCATCAAAACAATTAACTTTAAATTTGGCACACTGAGAAGGAATTTCTTTCACTGAGATTCCCCATTTAAACTCCATGGCTGCAGGCTTGGTGGGCAGTGCCCTTTAGGGTTTTACACTTCAAAGTAATACCTTGTTTTTCCGTTACCTTAAATTTCCACTCCCATTTTATAATTATTCAGTTATAATTATACATATTTCACTTACAATTATAATACTTGTATAATATTAAATATGGATTAAAACAAAGAGAAAAAACTTACGCCAGTAACGGAAAGCAATTATTTGCTTACACAAGGCGAGAAAAAATGTTTAATAACAGTCTATAAATTATTTACATTAGCCACGACCGCGATTTTAGCCGAACATGATTTGCTGCCTGTCTAAGTGACGTCGGAGAGAAACGAGAAAGAGAGAGAGAGAGAGAGTGGTTGTCCCGATTTCACAGAGCGAGAGCGTGAGAGAACGCGAAACAGTTCTCTCGCCAGGTTGTCCGAAAGAGTGATCTTCCGAAAGAGTACTCTTTAAATTGAGACACGGCCTGAGTAACATTTGCACGCAGGTGGCTGTAGCAACATACGTTTATCTACATATTTCTCTCTGAAAAGAACGGGAAAAGGAACTGCGGCGGTGGAGGCGAACAGATCTTTATGCAGGTAGAGGCGCGAACAATGGTGCACGTTCATTAGCCTCTTTGGATTTCCAGAAGAAGATATATCTGACCTCTACACTGCGCACGGACGTACTGAAGGGCTGGCGTGGATGGACGTCACATTGAACGTCCAAACCAGCTCGAGCCCTAACCTTTACCGAGTTCATTCAGCAGCACTAATGCAGCTGCTAGAAAACTCGTGTTGTGTATTCCGCATAAACTAAAGATGAGGTAGACCGATCTCGCTGGCTGCGCACAATAACTCTCCGTGTCCCGACATTGAACTTATTTTCCGCCAGCACGTCTAGCAAACACAGCATGGATTGGATTTGAGGTTAGAATACTGATTAGTGAACATGTGCTTTGAGACGTTTGTATAGTTCCTCTAAACCATTTACAATGCAGTTTGATTAAAATTCAAATTGACGAAAGTATTTTATTAATATAAAAGTACTTTTCTTTTTGGAAATTGAAAGTTAGAGACATCGCAGTATGTAGAAAACTTCGCACACCTTAACCTTGCCTCGCGATTTTAAATATTTTAATGTACTTTGTGTACTTAACGTAGCTTAACCGTACTGAAAACACCAAACATACGTCTTATAGACACACGCCTACACTAAGTAATGGCACCATTGAAAATCTTTTAGCTGTTTAACACTTTGGTTTCTTCGGAGGTAATATTACGTCGGCTGATTTTAATTGCGTTGTACGAAATTTCCTGTAACATCGCATCTTCATTGTTTGAAGACACTGGCGATGAAATATTACTTCGCCAGCAGTGTTCATAAGGTTCTCTGCGAAGTAAAATTACGTCATCAATACTCGAAGTGTGCATTACTTATATAACAGAATGGGTTGTATATTATTACACGTAGGAAAGAACATTTGATTGGATCACTTTTAACTCGGCGTTATACTTGTCGAGAGCCGGCCAGTAAAGAACTCTGTACAGTGTAGTAAGCGTGTCCAGTGTCATCTGAACCAATAGGACGGTTGTAAATGGGAATAGAGAGACCAACATAATTGATGGTCCTGCTGTCGTGCAACAGGTGACATACTTCTATCGCATGTTATTTGTCCATAAATCTGTACCGCACACAAAGTGTTAACTTAACATGCGGCACAACCCCGCTAGCTATTTGCGGCAATGCGACGTCAGCGCACAAAGCATCTGTGTTCCAGACCACGTGAAGTTGTTGCGCCGGATTGCTCGCAAATAAAACAACGTATGACGTTCGCAAATGTGCGTCTAGACAGGTAACGGAACAACTCGTTTGCGAATTCTGCGCATTGTAGAGGTATCGGTGAACGACCTGCTACTTCTCTTTGGCGTGGCACAAAATATCGATGTCAGCCGAAACTTAAGAGCGCCGAACGCCTGTGATGGAGTGTTTCTCCATCACTTGTGTTAGGTTTTTAATTCTATATGGAGATGTGGTAGTAATACTATATGGAATTTCCAGCTTATGTGCCTTTGTGTGTCCCCTTCGGGTGCGAGCGCACGACTCCTGTAATTACTTCTACTTGCAGCGCGCTTCTGTTTTTTGGGTTGCAGATCACAGTGTAGAAGGGGCTACCAGTGTAAAATTATGTGTGATGGGACGAGAGTGATATCTTTGTACCTTTGTTTACTATTGGTGGTTTATGCTGAGAACGCTGAAGCCGGGTCTGGCGTCTTTAAACAAGGGGGTGCACGGGAGGGGTCGCTGATCACTATATGAGAGGCGTGGTTTTAGGAATCGTGGAGATCGCGCTGAGTGTCTTGGAGACTCGGCTGGGCAGGCGCTGAGGCGGATAGCTCCGGAGGTAGGAGTAAGATGCGGGACTTAGTTTCTGGACGCCCAGAGTTGAACTTAGCCTCTGAACGAGTGAACGCGGGGCTTAATTAGGAAGTACTGCGAGATTCTTTATTGAGAATATAGGATACTGGTTTTAGACCTGTGGGGGCACTGGAAGTAGTCTGTGATCTGGAACGCTGGGATAATTCAAGAGTATGAATGAGTTAGTTTGTGTGACTGTTAATAGTTGTGAATATGCATGAGCATTACTTGAACCCTATGGGTGTATTTGTGAAGGAAATACCCTCGGTTCATGCATATGGGTGTTTGAGAGAGAGAGAGAGAGAGAGCGAGCACTACCTACACTCCTTGTAGGTGCATGGTGAGGGCAATACCCTCGGATCTTAGTGGTTGTGTGGTTGTGAGTGAGTGCACATGCGCATGAGCATTACCTACACCTATTGGTGTATTGGTGAACGCAATACCCTCAGCGCTAATGTTTTTGGTGTGAAATAGTGATTGTTTTTGGATTAATGTGATTAATTGTGGTTTGGAGTCTCTTGTTTAGGAGACAAAAGACCTCGGTGACCTTCATACGATATTGGGATTTTGTTTCTTATATGGTATGTGTTCAGTAGAATTGTTTTGGAAAATTTCTGAATGTTTTAATTATGATTTATGGTGCGAAATGTATTGCGAAATATTATTTTTGTAACCAAATCGTATGAATATACATTGGAAAAGGCCTAATGAGAAAAAGAGACTGTTTGGCCAGAAATTAAAATAGGACCATAACCAAATTGTTTTTTTTTTTTTTTACATTTGCGTGTACACCTACCCATTCCGGCTAGCATTACAGTAACTATCAAGTCTAAAGTCACTCGGTCTTCCAAAGGTTGTTGTTTATGATTGCCTCCCATCCCTTCCTCTTTCTGGACAGTGCTAGAGGTTGGTAGACGGAGGTCGCGAGGGAAGTTGTGGTGGTTTTGGAAGTCGTCACACGCCATACCGCTTTTTATTGAGTTGCAGGGTTACGGATCCCGAACGCACTGTTACGGCTCGGTACTACGTTACGTGTTACTGTCACTTACGTGTACGCGCCTTTTAGGAGATGTAACAACCATCTGGTAACGGGCTTTTGAGGATGAACACAGGGTCATAGGTTCAAGCAGGAATTGAATGCAACGCTGGGGTAAACATGGAGTACCCCGAGGTAATCCACGTGCGCGAAGAAACGTCTGTTTAGTTCCCCATGATCGAAAAGCGAGTCGTTTGCCATATTAAGAATAAGAGTAAAAATACTACTTTAATGAACTCTAAGGACACCTGTGGAAAGAACGGTCTGGGCAGATACAACATTATTCAAGGTCGTTTTCGCAATATTTTCCAGATTTTTTTCTGTCGGTCACAGTTAACGAGAAATTGCCTGGCCATCCAAAATATTTCCTATAGTTTACCAGCGTACAGGCAACTGGAAATAAAATTCGAGAGAAGCAAAAAATAGAAAATCTGGTGGTTTCGATTCAGAAATGGCTGGACTTCGGTACCTTGCTGAGTTCTCAAGTTTATACTAGCCAGAAATTTGTTATTCAAAAATTATCGTCCGTGCGTAGAAATGTATGGGTAAAATTTTAAGTGCCAGAACCAAAATGGTGTGGCAGTTCTTTTGATGCAAGAATATCTTGTTCCCTGTTTGGTTGCGAGATGGTTTTAAAACGGTCCTTGTGTCCCATTTGGTAAATCGTGATTAAGGCGTTTTTTTTGTAGCGCCTATGCGAATGCGTTTAACCCTTTCATCCCCACGTTTATTTATGGTTTCCCTTGTTGCAAATAAGAAAATGTTTGATCAGTCCTGTACTTAGCTGATAAAGAACTGGTTTCGTTATCACAGCTGTAGACTTTGTGTTTTGGTGATCAGCAGGGGCAGTGATATTTCGCGAAAAGATATCGAGACAAGATACAGCCCAAACCACTGTAGGGTCTTCCAGCTTCTTTGATTGGCTAAAAAATGTTCTGGCCCGTGTGTACCGTTTGTGCACGAATCACGAAGGTTCAGTGTCGGAGTTACTTAGTCCTGAATGGCTTGGTCAAAGACGGATACGGCCCCAGCAGCCACTGGATGTATAACAACAGCTGAGGTGTGTGTATAGTATGGAAGTCTACTGTGTGCTCCGATTTTTACGCGAAAAGTCACTGGCCCTTGTGATCAGTGATATGAACCAATCACTATGTAGAGCAGTAACACGGTTTACTATAATCCGTTATCCACAGGGAATATCATTGTGCACTGAGTCTCGCGGTGTACAGTACTGGTCAAATATAATCTTCCTAGGCAACATGTAGATAACTGACTACAGAGGGCACTAAAGGGTTAAACACAGAATAATTTACCTGCTTAAAACAGAAGCTAATTACGGAAACTTCCAGATCAGGAAACAGATCTCAGACAAAAATGTATAATGTGTAACTGTTCTGTAACACACATTTTAGAATACATGCTACGCCATTCAACATTTTAAGTAAGCTAAATATTTAATCAAAATACATATCGCGTATTTTGACATGTTATGCGAAGTGAGTACCACAAATATTGGGAACAGGGCTCTGTAAAAGAAAATGCCAATTAAAAAAATATATACTGAAGCACCTGAAACGAGAAAGCTTCAACGTAATATCCATCTATTTTTGTTGAAAAAAAAGTAACATCTTGTTAATATTCAAAAAGCGTAAAGTTAGAGCGTTTTTACGTGTTACGTAGCTTTCCTTTTTCGATTTATTTCAGGATGATTTTTCTGCCTCGTCTTTATCCGGAAGGCAAAACAAATAAATCATGCAGTGCCAGCTAACTGAAGCAATTTATACGTTCGAAACAGTAGGTGCGCGAAAGTCACCGCTTTACAAATGTCACGTTTCCTGCGCTTTGTTTCTGTCACTGGGAACATTTTATTTAGTCGCCCGGGACGTTGATATTCATCGCTGTCCGGGAACAAAGATTTCATATCGCGCGGGGCTTCGGTGTAAAATCACGGTGTAGGGGGGAAAAAAA
Organism: Clitarchus hookeri; assembly: GCA_002778355.1. Taxonomy (NCBI): domain Eukaryota; kingdom Metazoa; phylum Arthropoda; class Insecta; order Phasmatodea; family Phasmatidae; genus Clitarchus; species Clitarchus hookeri. The sequence goes on from NQII01009103.1 coordinate 25,531, forward strand.
CGTCACTCACAGCAACCTAACAAAACGTCTTCTTTTTAAAAGTCTTCCCGGGTTCTATTAACCGTCGGATGTCGATGGACACAGTTCCAAGCGCGGATTTGCGTGTTTGCGTGCGAAAAAAAAGTGTTTGTGGTTATTTTAGTGCGATGCAGGCTTCTAAACGCAACCGAGCTTTGCAAGAAGTGTGAAGTGTGACGTTTTACCGCGGTATTACGTCAGTACACACGCTCGGCTCTAAGCTGGAAATGATTGCTCGTGTGTCGCGTTTCCTTGCCGGGTTCCACCCCCTCCCCTCCCCTCCCCACCACAAACGTCTTGGCCAGTAATGAAAACGGGTCGCTGGATATACACATGGCTTTCATTGTTGACGGGACGAAAAGTAATATAGCGGTGCTGTATTTCGCCCGTTTCAAATGCCTCCTATTGCGCAAAAGTCTGTCTTTTTTTTTTTTTATAAGCCACCATTTGAATGTGAACAAAAGGAAATACTCACCGGGTCTTTGCGCTCTTAAAACCAGTCTCTTTATTAGTTTTCGCAGATGTGTCATGCCGAGACATAAACTACACAATACTTTATTCCTAAAACCTGAGAAGCATCTGAAAGTTTTAACATAAAACAAAAAACTACATGTTTGATAAAAAAAATTATAAATGGTTACAACGTATTGCAAACGATAGAAACATTTTCAACTTGAATTATTCCTTCTCTCCGTGGCTGATATTCTGTGAAATGTTCAATTAATTGCTTAGTGAGAATCATAGTTGAAAAGGTCTGGCCGTAGCCAGGATCGTAGTTTCGGTGGATAATTATAATTAATTACAAGTCTGACACATTACAAACTTATTTATTCACGTTGGTAAATAAGAAAAGGAAATCGATTGGCACATTGTAATAACTATGCATTTATTGTTCAAAAATTCCAAGGCGTCATTGGCATGAACGCAAGTACAAAAATAGCATATCTGTTTAATTAATAAACAACGAAGTTTATACTTATCTCGCTGAAATTTCCACACTCTGGTCAAAGTCTCGAATGGTCGTTTGTAAGATTCCCAAGTACTAGTTCACCCTCTAGACATATTCCACAACTTCCACGCCACGAACGTTTAGTGAATTTGTCGATTTGTCACTCTCTCAAACGAAATTATTTCCATTACTAAATATGTATTTTTAAAAGCACCCCACTTCATGCTGGTAAGCTAACCGGGAATGGGCAGGAAGCAGCTTAAATTTAAACTGATCTAACATTACACGTGAAAATTTGACATCCGTCTGTGGCTTAACGAGGGCCCAAACCGATAAACTAATGGCACTCACACGCACACACCCTCTCATTCACTCTGCTCTGGAAGCATCAGCCTTTCTTTCTGCTGTGACACACGCGAAATACCACTTACCGCAATGAATTTCTCAGCTGAACTGACCTGCACGTGATGCGCGTTGTTGGCCGTATTACCTTTTCTATAGAAATTGATTTTTTTAGTGTATTAACAAAAGAGTCAGGTTCATTACTGAAAAGGCTTCATTATATAAGGATTATATCTCTTGGTTCTGTGCAAACTTTTGCACATGATTGTTAAAAGGTGTTCCCTGGTTGTAATTAAAATGAGTGCATAAATAAATATATATTAAATGTTGTATTAAGTCAATTGACGGATAAATATCCATCAATAGTTAATATATTATGCACCTAATGATGGGTAAGGTAATTAGATAGGCTTCTATTGTCATGTTTTTTTATAATAAATCCTCCTAAATTTGAATCACGAATAAATAAAAATTTCAATATGGTGGGTAACGCGGGCTCTTAAAGCCGCTAGTTACCAACAAATTAATTATTTTTTACTTGTGCGAAACTCCGTAAGGCTTGCAGATATTACTTAGAAGTACGTTAAGATCGCATATTTTTTGCACTGTGGTATGTCAAAATCACAATTTTAGTGTTTTTGGGACGCACAAATAAAATAAACGACACATTTTTTAAAACAAATACTTTACGAAGGTGATTAAAGGGTCATGTCTTAATTCCTTTTAAGACATACTTAGCAAATTTTACTGTACAGAAAGTCACAGACTGCCACAGACAAAAATCGAAACAAACATCCTGTTATTAAAAAAATTCAAATTGCGAAAACATTTCATAGCATGGTTTTTTTAAATTCCTTGAAGAAACACGTATCTTATTTCAAAGTGAATTATCTCATTCCGGCAAATGAGTTAGTTTTTATTATTTTACGTCGCAAAAACCCTAAAATTGTGATTTTGAAGGCCATCGTGTAAAAGTATGCCGTGTTATTACTTTAATGAGAGGAAACGGCAAGTAATGTCTACAAGTTGGACAGTATTTCGTGAAAATATAAACTAGTGAATTTTCCAGTCAACAGTACCCTTAAGGCCCCAGTCTACCTAGAGCCACGTGCATCAAGTGGACCATCGCCGCTAAGCGCAAGGCTCTGAACTGGCGTGTAGTGTTCTAGTCGCACCTATGGGACATTCAGCGGTGACACTATTATTTTATTGGTTGAAAATGTGTAAAATAGCTGTTCATCGCAGGGCCCTTGAGTACTTTTGTATGTATGTGATGCGAATATTTGCAGCTTCAGCGCTTTGAAATAGCTGTTTTGGAGTACTCTGAAACGGTGTTTCTAACGTGCGTGACATTTTGAATGTACTCAACAGCCTTCGTCTCAAGTGCGCGTTCTTTTCGCAGAACAGCGCATTGGACGCACGCTTAATAGTTTCGTGGAAAACAGTGTTATTTCAAAAAACACAGCAACGCTCTTCAAGAGTCTGGTAGGTGGGAGCATTAAAGTGGAGGGATGCCACACGCCTTGGATGTTTTTTTTTACACATATTCGTAATAAAACTTCATGACTGGACACTGAAAATCGAAACTGTACATGGCATAGAGGCTACTTAACAGAATTGTTTTAAGTTTGTGCGATTCCAATTGTATTTATAATGTATCACGTGGGACAAAATTATCAAATAAAAGAGAACCTTTGAATACTATTACAGCTGTGCAACGAGTACCAGGAGGAAAAGAAGTCGGATTTTAAATAAACTGTTAACATGGTCTCTGTGCCTTGAAAATCTTGGTTTTTAGATATTGATTCTGGTAATTAGATTGCGGAGGAAAACACGCAAATCAACTCATCGATGTTCTCGACTTATTTTCTTACAGCTAATAATGAGTGCCAATCCGCTCCTCTCTCGGAATATTATTCATGTTAGGCAAATACCACATAGAAGATATTTTTAATGAACTAAGTTCGTTAGTCTGTAGAGCCCGACTCATCAAAGTACGACGAAAAGACAATGCTACGAGAGCTATGGATCAGCAGCAGAATGTGAATTTGCGTGGGGGAAGAAAACGCAAGTATTTGGAGAATACTTGACTCACCACAGGTCTAGAAGCAAAGGGCGCTTCGCGGAGACAATATCTCATTCTTGTGGACCTCAGGCCTAAGTTTCATTGCCTGACAAACAGGGGCAACCGAACTACCTTGAAATATTCCTTTTTCTCGCAATATTTCCTTTATTAACATTCTAAATTGATCAAAACATTTCAATATACCAACACCATGCTATGGCAGGGGTGAGGACAATATGTATGCGGGAATTTAAACGGTCCGCCTACTTATGTTGCCAAATGACATTCTATTTATTGTAAGAGAGCAATTTTTGTCGCGTCCTCCTTACGAATGGCATTTAAGAATAGTAGTATACCCAGCATGCCCAGTATACCAAGCACGCACATTATGCCAAGCATGCCCAGTATACCAAGCATGCCCAGTATGTCCAGTATGCCCAGTATACCAAGCATGCACCGTATGCCCAGCATGCACAGTATGCCCAGCATGCCCAGTCAAGAATGCCCGGCATGCCCAGTATATCAAGCATGCCCATTACGCCCAATATGTTCAGTATGCCCAATATACCAAGCATGCCCAGTATACCCAGTATACTTGGTAGATAAAATATTTCTTGCATTTCTAAGAACCATTTACTTAAGCCTGAATAACGATAAAGCTGGACGATAAAGATCAATTTGGAAATTTCGTAGTATCGTGTAGGCTTAGTGATTCTTGATTTGTATTACACTGTAGCAAAGTGATAGCATATTTTTACAATGAATCCCTGCAGCACAGATATTTTTAAGGACCATTTTTAATTGGTTTGGAATTGCAGCTGTTAGTACTTGTGTAAAGTGTGACGTTCAGTGTTATAATATTGACCTTGTGGCTGTCAGCTTTCTTGAACCTTCTATTAGTAATCATAATGGAGGTAAGAAATGTCTAACGTGGAAATATTTTTAATGCTTTTGTTCCTCCATGGACTAATCGGCACCTAACACCTCATGTTGTGCGCTGCAACATTTCAATTCACCAGTATTGAGCCAGTTCATTTTCTTGTGCAAAAAGACCACGAGATCTGTAATGATTTCTTTCGCTTCCGTGACTCTAAACGGTGTAATGACGCTCACGCACGTGTTGACCTCATTTTTACAGCATGGAGAGACCGTTCGACGCCCATTTGTTTATATGCATTAAGATTATTATTTCGTACGAGATAGGGAACGTGTTTGTAAACCAATCATCGCTATACTTCACTCCTCACTGAGAGTTTAGCTTACTTATTCTGTGCATATGTATTTCAAAAAGGTTTTTAATAACTAAAGATATTTTTCCTTTGTAATGCATTGCTCAAGGGAAAGGAAGTGGCAAAAATTCTTTATATACATAGCTTTTATTGCGAAGTTGCGGCATTGTTCACTTCAAATATGCTTCACGAAAAGAATACCGTATATTTTTTTCGGCACTCAGTAATTTCTGGCCTACAGCAAGAGAACAGTCAAACACCTTAGCTTAAACATTATTTCTTTTGTTTCAAGTGTTGCAAAAAAAAAGAAATATTTTTGGCGTGAAAAGTACTTACGAATTTTGTGTAACAACTGGCACTTCGGAACCGATGGAAAATGTTTCAGCAAATCCATGGCACAAGAAGCAACCATTAAAAAAATTAGTTTGTGTGTCAGCGGCAACCAATAGCATTGCCCAGGGAAAGGCTCATTCCGTATTGGTGCTAGCTCCTTGACTTGCGCAGAACCGACCATGATTCCACCTATCCTGCAACATGTTAGACGTGAACGAGTACACTCGGAATAATGTGTTAAGGGGTTAAGTAAAGTACCTATGCGAATTGCATTTTCTTAACTTGCAGCGTTTGTAATTCACAAGAAATGTTTCAGCTGACTATCCACGTGGTAGTGTGGTTTAATCGGATTTAACAACACTTTGTAGCTGTTCGTGTTGTTTCGATTCTGAAGCCCTGGGTGAATTAATTTTAGTCTCATTTAACCGGGGTGAACTAAAGTTTGACATGGAACAACTATTTGTCATAAACTTGTTACGACTTTTTGACTAAGGAGAGTTGAATTTTTAGGCTGTTCACGGTAAACTGAGCACTTTTGAAAGAACTGATTACGATATACTTCTAGGATTACTTCGTATACTTCTACCATACTTAAATTTATCATTACCATGGACCTGATCACTTTATTCACTCATCGGTCGTGTAAAACTGCGAAATTGTTACAAATGTAACTGTTTTACAAATTCGTTATCTTACACTTAAAAGCATTAAAAAGATGAAAGAAGATTAAATAATTTCAGTATCAAGAAATATGAAACTAACAATTGTCATTCAACGTTAAAATATGGGACTTCTTTCCCTCCGTCGTTATCAACTTTTCTGTGTGCATGCCGGGTATCGTGCGCGTTAANCGTCGTTATCAACTTTTCTGGGTGCATGCCGGGTATCGTGCGCGTTAAAATACATGCAGGTGGGGTCAGAGATATTTTCCACAGGTTGATTTCAATATTGCTCAATAGCCTTCACAGACTTGAATTTTCAATAAGAGTTTCTTAGAAATTTCCCAACAATATATATTTTTTTCCTATTTGCTGTTTGTGCAAGAAATTAACGTTGACGCGCTTCAATGAAATTACAACGGACGGCGGAGCGGCTTCAGGTAGAGGAAGTCCGCAAGTGGGTGTCGTGTTGCTAGTTACTAGGGGAACGGGGACTGGCTGCATACCTGATCGCCATGGCAACACGTCTAAGCCCGGAAAACGCGTGGTAGGGCGGGGGCGGAGTTGCGGAAAAACACAGTGTGTCGGAACATGAAGTGGACACTTGAACCGCAAAGCGATGAGCTCTGGTTCGGCTTCGCCGTCACGTAGCAACGCTCCCTCTGCGACCGTTGGCGCTGATACCACGAGAGTCAGTTTGCGCTGGGGTTGCAGAGAGAGTAGTCGATGTTTGCACCGATGGCTCCTGCAGTACTCAACATTACTGCTTTGATTGCTTACTTTCAAGGCTTCCGTTCAATACAGTGAGTGAGTGAAGAGATTTGGGTGGCTCTTAACATCGAGGTCTTGAGAGCCGATGAGGCTGAAGTGAGGTGGGTATGTAGCAACGCCAGAATGCAGGGGCGATGGAACTAGGAGATCTCCGAGAAAACCCGTCGACAAGCGCAATCGTCCGGAACGATTTCCACATGAGAAAATCCGGGCGCGACTGCGCCGGGAATCGAACCTGGTCCGCCTTGGTGGAAGCCGAGTAGTCTAGCCACTACATCACCGCGGCCTCTCTGTTCAAAATAAAAAAAGGTCGAAATACTACGCTAAAAAAAGTGCCATTATTTTTACAAAAAAATTTTTTTCGAAACTTCTTGCTAATATTATTTTTGTAACACTACAAGTAAATAAGATCGAACTTTACAACACTTTAANTTTTTTTCGAAACTTCTTGCTAATATTATTTTTGTAACACTACAAGTAAATAAGATCGAACTTTACAACACTTTAACGTGGAATGTGTGAAATTAAAATTGCATTTTAACAAACACGTAGGGCAAACTGTAGATTTAACAATCATATTTAAATATGGAGATAAATAAAAGTGTGCTGTAAAGAGGCAAATTTTACTTGTAGTAATACAAAAAAATTTATTGGCAGCTTGTTTAGAAAGAATTGTTAGTAAAACGAACAAGAAATATTTACTGCTCAACCTACTCCAAGTTTAGTTGATTTCAATCACTGATTTTCCTACTCGCTGAAAATTTTGCAATCAGTTTGTTATAAACTGGCGAAAAAAACGTTGCATTCAGTTGTAAACCAGTGTCTCAGCTAGCAGTTGAATTTCAGCAGAAATTGCAGCCACTTGAATACTGGTGTGATTTCCAGGTATGAGATAGCTGTGGCTTCTAAAAACTAGACTCTGGGATCCAATCCCGGGTAAGTTTCATATACGAAAGCTGTTTTCAAATGCAAGTTTATGTTAGTGCAGAATATCAGCCGTCCTAATGAGGAAAACCTCCTAACATAAAAATGGGATATGAAATAACATTTTTAATGAAGGAAACATTTTTCACATATTCCTAAATTAATTCCACTGATTTGATTTCGTGACTGACTGTTTGAAGTGCAGTGTTTGTAGTCTGAGAAACATGCCACGGTTTTAAATAAATATTGCCATGTAAGTATTAAACACAATGTGTATATTCCACTTCACTAGGAAGTTAACATCTAAGACTGAAATAAAATATATTTATTGACTATTATTCCAAGTGAGAGGGCTTTCAAGAGCGCTCACTTTACCGTGGATAGCCTATAAGGAAGTTATATTTGTGGCCNATTATTCCAAGTGAGAGGGCTTTCAAGAGCGCTCACTTTACCGTGGATAGCCTATAAGGAAGTTATATTTGTGGCCGAGATCTCTTAAGCATTACGTTCTTTTGGCGGGAAGGACAGATCGAAAGTGGTTCAAATCCAACCCTCGATATAACTTACAACTCAGTAGCGTTACAGAGTACTAAACATTACAGAAGTGAAACAACCACTTGTAGCGCGAACACCAGTCGCTCACGCCAGCAACATGTTCCTAGCAAAGATTTTATATAAAATCAGTGTTTGTCCGTACACGCGTACACTTAAGCTCGAATAAGTGGTCTCAGTCAATGAAATAACATTCACTGAAAGTCAGTTGTTAGTTACAGCCGACTGACAAATCAAGCAAATGAACTGGGAGCAGGTGACTTATGCCAGTGGAATTCTCGGCATTCAGTAGGAGTCACAAATAAATAAGCGAAATTAAGCCATCATATTAGTTATCAGGCACTGATTATCAATCGCTCAAATTTTCACTATTTTCATTTAATTTGCTCAATTCTCACTGTTTCAAATTTAGAGTGTATCTCAGTAATTTATATTTTTTTTTGGAAATACCAATTTTTGTGTTCATTACTTTAATATGTGATGTCAATAATCTACAAATAATTCATTCTCCAANTAATGCGTGCCAATCCGCTCCTCTCTCGGAATATTATTCATGTTAGGCAAATACCACATAGAAGATATTTTTAATAAACCAAGTTCGTTAGTCTGTAGAGCCCGACTCATCAAAGTACGACGAAAAGACAATGCTACGAGAGCTATGGATCAGCAGCAGAATGTGAATTTGCGTGGGGGAAGAAAACGCAAGTATTTGGAGAATACTTGACTCACCACAGGTCTAGAAGCAAAGGGCGCTTCGCGGAGACAATATCTCATTCTTGTGGACCTCAGGCCTAAGTTTCATTGCCTGACAAACAGGGGAAACCGAACTACCTTGAAATATTCCTTTTTCTCGCAATATTTCCTTTATTAACATTCTAAATTGATCAAAACATTTCNAACCGAACTACCTTGAAATATTCCTTTTTCTCGCAATATTTCCTTTATTAACATTCTAAATTGATCAAAACATTTCAATATACCAACACCATGCTATGGCAGGGGTGAGGACAATATGTATGCGGGAATTTAAACGGTCCGCCTACTTATGTTGCCAAATGACATTCTATTTATTGTAAGAGAGCAATTTTTGTCGCGTCCTCCTTACGAATGGCATTTAAGAATAGTAGTATACCCAGCATGCCCAGTATACCAAGCACGCACATTATGCCAAGCATGCCCAGTATACCAAGCATGCCCAGTATGTCCAGTATGCCCAGTATACCAAGCATGCACCGTATGCCCAGCATGCACAGTATGCCCAGCATGCCCAGTCAAGAATGCCNAGTATGCCCAGTATACCAAGCATGCACCGTATGCCCAGCATGCACAGTATGCCCAGCATGCCCAGTCAAGAATGCCCGGCATGCCCAGTATATCAAGCATGCCCATTACGCCCAATATGTTCAGTATGCCCAANATGCCCAGTCAAGAATGCCCGGCATGCCCAGTATATCAAGCATGCCCATTACGCCCAATATGTTCAGTATGCCCAATATACCAAGCATGCCCAGTATACCCAGTATACTTGGTAGATAAAATATTTCTTGCATTTCTAAGAACCATTTACTTAAGCCTGAATAACGATAAAGCTGGACGATAAAGATCAATTTGGAAATTTCGTAGTATCGTGTAGGCTTAGTGATTCTTGATTTGTATTACACTGTAGCAAAGTGATAGCATATTTTTACAATGATTCCCTGCAGCACAGATATTTTTAAGGACCATTTTTAATTGGTTTGGAATTGCAGCTGTTAGTACTTGTGTAAAGTGTGACGTTCAGTGTTATAATATTGACCTTGTGGCTGTCAGCTTTCTTGAACCTTCTATTAGTAATCATAATGGAGGTAAGAAATGTCTAACGTGGAAATATTTTTAATGCTTTTGTTCCTCCATGGACTAATCGGCACCTAACACCTCATGTTGTGCGCTGCAACATTTCAATTCACCAGTATTGAGCCAGTTCATTTTCTTGTGCAAAAAGACCACGAGATCTGTAATGATTTCTTTCGCTTCCGTGACTCTAAACGGTGTAATGACGCTCACGCACGTGTTGACCTCATTTTTACAGCATGGAGAGACCGTTCGACGCCCATTTGTTTATATGCATTAAGATTATTATTTCGTACGAGATAGGGAACGTGTTTGTAAACCAATCATCGCTATACTTCACTCCTCACTGAGAGTTTAGCTTACTTATTCTGTGCATATGTATTTGAAAAAGGTTTTTAATAACTAAAGATATTTTTCCTTTGTAATGCATTGCTCAAGGGAAAGGAAGTGGCAAAAATTCTTTATATACATAGCTTTTATTGCGAAGTTGCGGCATTGTTCACTTCAAATATGCTTCACGAAAAGAATACCGTATATTTTTTTCGGCACTCAGTAATTTCTGGCCTACAGCGAGAGAACAGTCAAACACCTTAGCTTAAACATTATTTCTTTTGTTTCAAGTGTTGCAAAAAAAAAGAAATATTTTTGGCGTGAAAAGTACTTACGAATTTCGTGTAACAACTGGCACTTCGGAACCGATGGGAAATGTTTCAGCAAATCCATGGCACAAGAAGCAACCATTAAAAAAATTAGTTTGCGTGTCAGCGGCAACCAATAGCATTGCCCAGGGAAAGGCTCATTCCGTATTGGCGCTAGCTCCTTGACTTGCGCAGAACCGACCATGATTCCACCTATCCTGCAACATGTTAGACGTGAACGAGTACACTCGGAATAATGTGTTAAGGGGTTAAGTAAAGTACCTATGCGAGTTGCATTTTCTTAACTTGCAGCGTTTGTAATTCACAAGAAATGTTTCAGCTGACTATCCACGTGGTAGTGTGGTTTAATCGGATTTAACAACACTTTGTAGCTGTTCGTGTTGTTTCGATTCTGAAGCCCTGGGTGAATTAATTTTAGTCTCATTTAACCGGGGTGAACTAAAGTTTGACCTGGAACAACTATTTGTCATAAACTTGTTACGACTTTTTGACTAAGGAGAGTTGAATTTTTAGGCTGTTCACGGTAAACTGAGCACTTTTGAAAGAACTGATTACGATATACTTCTAGGATTACTTCGTATACTTCTACCATACTTAAATTTATCATTGCCATGGACCTGATCACTTTATTCACTCATCGGTCGTGTAAAACTGCGAAATTGTTACAAATGTAAATGTTTTACAAATTCGTTATCTTACACTGAAAAGCATTAAATAGGTGAAAGAAGATTAAATAATTTCAGTATCAAGAAATATGAAACTAACAATTGTCATTCAACGTTAAAATATGGGACTACTTTCCCTTCGTCGTTATCAACTTTTCTGGGTGCATGCCGGGTATCGTGCGCGTTAAAATACATGCAGGTGGGGTCAGAGATATTTTCCACAGGTTGATTTCAATAATTATTCCAAGTGAGAGGGCTTTCAAGAGCGCTCACTTTACCGTGGATAGCCTATAAGGAAGTTATATTTGTGGCAGATATCTCTTAAGCATTACGTTCTTTTGGCGGGAAGGACAGATCGAAAGTGGTTCAAATCCCACCCTCGAGATAACTTAGAACTCAGTAGCGTTACAGAGTACTAAACATTACAGAAGTGAAACAACCGCTTGTAGCGCGAACACCAGTCGCTCACGCCAGCAACATGTTCCTAGCAAAGATTTTATATAAAATCAGTGTTTGTCCGTACACGCGTACACTTAAGCTCGAATCAGTGGTCTCAGTCAATGAAATAACATTCACTGAAAGTCAGTTGTTAGCTACAGCCGACTGGCAAATCAAGCAAATGAACTGGGAGCAGGTGACTTATGGCAGTGGAATTCTCGGCATTCAGTAGGAATCACAAATAAATAAGCGGAATTAAGCCATCATATTAGTTATCAGGCACTGATTATCAATCGCTCAAATTTTCACTATTTTCATTTAATTTGCTCAATTCTCACTGTTTCAAATTTAGAGTGTATCTCAGTAATTTTTATTTTATTTTTGGAAATACCAATTTTTGTGTTCATTACTTTAATATGTGATGTCAATAATCTACAAATAATTCATTCTCCAANTTTTTGGAAATACCAATTTTTGTGTTCATTACTTTAATATGTGATGTCAATAATCTACAAATAATTCATTCTCCAACCACTTTCCAAAATTTTTAGCGAATATCCGAAGGTATTTTTATATGATTTGCATCTTTAACCCGATAAAGGGATTTTCACCGGTGAAATTGTGAAGAGGAGGAAGAGGGTTAAGTATTTTAACTCGGCAACCCAAGAAAATTGAAAAGAGTATTGCGGTGGAATGAAAATGTCAAATAATCGGAACAATTTTGCACTTTAATTATATAAAATTTCTTTATCTCTCGTGATGAAACTGGTCCTAACAGTAACACGTTCCTTACTATCGTTTTTGCTGATTACTATTTCGTTACTTAGAGAAGGGGGCGCAGTTTTAACAAGTCGGAGTTTGGGAGGACCGGGTTCGATGCCCGGTCCAAACATATTTTTTTCGGATCTTCTATGGTTTTATGAAATGAAACTACAGGCCATAGCCACTTTCATCCCCTTCCTTTTTGTATAAGCAAATTGTCCATCTCTGATAAAATTGCTTTTGACGAGACGTTANTGTCCATCTCTGATAAAATTGCTTTTGACGAGACGTTAAGACCTACCTCGCCTTGTTAGTCTACTTTCCGAAGGAAAAAAAAGATTATGAAATCACTTTCCTATCTGTGTGTCTGTGTGTTTTGTGTGTGTATGTATGCTTGTGAGTCTGTCTCGTGTGTCCCCTTAAATTCCCCCTTTTTTTCCTTCAATTTTTAACGCGTAAACCGTATTTCACCAAACTCGGTACGCATATAGTACTAAGTAAGAACATCTGACTTTTACAGTATTTGACCACGCAGCAAACTTACTTTAAAAATGGCGGCCATTTTTAACTTAAGGGTGATATGTCATATCTCGAAAACCTTTCAACCGATTTGAACCAAATTTTGTACGCTGACAGCGCAATTTGTAAGCATTACATACAGAGGTTAATGCTGTTGTTGGTCCACCATTTTGGAAGATAGCACTACATGAAAAAGTACAGCTATTACGAAACCTATATCTCAAAAAATACTTAACCAATTTTCGCCAAATTTGGCACGTAATACTATGATAGACCATGTAAATGTAAGTAATTGAACTCAATCAGGCACTTATTTTTTAAATGGCAGCCGTATAAATATTTTAGGTTTATTTTAAATAACTACCATACCGTTTAACTAATTTCCAACCAAATTTTGTACAACTACATAAGGCCATGTAAAGTTACATTATTTAAATGGGGCCATACATTGATTTTCGACATGTAAATATTTAGATATGTTTGGCATATCTATTTAAACGTTTAACCAAATTCAATCAAACTTTTTATGATGACAGTATATATTAGAAACATTCTATACAGAAACTCTTTTTAGGAAGTTTTATAAGATATTCCTGCTTAAAAAATTAAGTTCTTGTACCATATCTCGGAAACCAACCAAACCGTTTTCCATCAATTTTTTCACACAATTGGCGCTATGGTGGGCCATGTAAATGTACTTGTTTTTTGTGGCTCAGAAACGTATTTTGAAAATTAAGGCTACATAAATATTTTAGATTAGTGAACCGTATCATTCAAANTTTTTGTGGCTCAGAAACGTATTTTGAAAATTAAGGCTACATAAATATTTTAGATTAGTGAACCGTATCATTCAAAACATTAGACTAACTGATTGCATCGGAAGTTGGTGATCCGAATCGTACCTCCGTGATGCAGTTGATTGCACGATATCATAATTTTTCGAATTTTTCAGAATTGNAGTTGATGATCCGAATCGTACCTCCGTGATGCAGTTGATTGCACGATATCATAATTTTTCGAATTTTTCAGAATTGAAATCTCGGGTAAGTCACTCGTGTATTTTAATTGTCTTGGTACTGCTTCACATGTTTCTAGTTTCATCTCTAATGCNAAATCTCGGGTAAGTCACTCGTGTATTTTAATTGTCTTGGTACTGCTTCACATGTTTCTAGTTTCATCTCTAATGCTATTGCTGTCAACGAGACGCTAACACCGACTTTTAGGATTTTCACTAAAATTTACTTGCACCTAGGTAGAGGAAAATAGGCTCAATGGTTGTCAGTAAGTTCTTGCTTTGTGTACAGAATGATACATGACAGTTAGCCCAACTCGCTTCCTGGGAATGGTACACTCCCGTAAAGGTGGAGATGAGCGACAGATTTATTGCGAATAGCACGGGAGCAAATTTACTTTGACCTCTGGANTGGAGATGAGCGACAGATTTATTGCGAATAGCACGGGAGCAAATTTACTTTGACCTCTGGAAGTACGTGTAGTGTACCGGTAAATGAACATACACATCTGCAGAATATTCTGTCGGTGTACATAAGAGGTAGGTTGTGAAAAAAGTGGTGGTTGCGATCCAGGTGTGTCCAGTTGCATTGGACGCGAGTGTGTGCGTGTGTGTGCGCGATGTGATGGCTAGGTAAGTTGGTTGGTTGGTAGGGCTTAACATCTCGTCGACAGCTAGTTTATTACAGATGGATAATGCTGGCTAATGTTACGTTAGTTGCCTCGCCCACATGTCGAAGTTTAACGGCAGCGATTGAACAGATACTNGGATAATGCTGGCTAATGTTACGTTAGTTGCCTCGCCCACATGTCGAAGTTTAACGGCAGCGATTGAACAGATACTCAGGAAAGTAGCTCCAAAGAAACCCGAAGAGAATTTCTGCAGTGTTACTTGTATTCAATGATAGAAGTGAGCTCCGAACCAACAGACTGAGCGTGCCACGCACGTATTCGGAAAGACACGTGTTCGGTCTCAACTGTCTGCCCTGGGAATTATTAATCTAAACGGCTTTCCCTCTTCATTACATTCGTACGTCGGCACAGTTCCTGAACGTGAGTGGAGACCCGGGAAATTTCGCGGATTAATTTCATGTAGGCTGCTCGCGGCCAGTTGAGCACTTTTAAAAGCCTTGCTCAGTACCTACATTTCTTCTCCTTTTATCTCTCTCCACCATACATAAATCTAAACGTTGCCATGCACCCAATGGCTTTATTCGTGCGCATATTACGTTGTCTGGACGTACTTTAAGTCGGCGCGGAAGTTGGCTCATAACACGAAATTTTAGTATCCCTACTTTTGTATGCACGTTGTGTATTCTTCACATAATGTTAAATTAACATTGCCAAGGGCCTCATATCTTTGTTCATGTGTCGGACAAGCTAAACTTTAAAATTATTAGAAAAGTAAATGTTTTACTAATTTGATAATTCTTACACGTATACATATATATATATATACATATATAAACAGAAAGCAAAATACATGTTGTCTGTAATTATGAAGTTTACCTAACACTTTAATTAAACGTCAAGACATGGAACTACTTTCCCTCCTTCGTAACCAACTTCTCTGGGTGTACGTNTACCTAACACTTTAATTAAACGTCAAGACATGGAACTACTTTCCCTCCTTCGTAACCAACTTCTCTGGGTGTACGTCAGTCAGTGTGACCATAAAAAAAACATCAGCTACGGGCAGTGACATTTTCAAATGTTGACTTAAAAAGTGTTAAATTAAACATGAACGGCCTATAATAATGGGCAGTGTGGTTGGCCGGGCTCGAGTAGGTAGAACGACTGCTCATAACTCTTAAAAGCTTCGGGCTGTGCACAGAGAGGTATTTGTAAACATGCGGGAGAGTTCGCCCGGCGTTCGGCGAAACTTCGTGGCGTAAGGAACAGCAGTAGATGAACAGTTTAATAGCTTGCGATGCTTGCCTGTGATGTGCGCTTCGAGAACTGAACGCCTCGGGTCGATTACTTGGCTAACAGCTAATTACGTTGGTGCGACAACCGCGATGATGGTGTGTTTGCATCAGAACATGCGCATGGACGCATAGCGGGGATAGAGTGCAAATGATCATTCCACTGCCGGACTGGTGTTAACGTATCGGCTTGTACACCACAAGCGTTGCTCAAGGTGACGGCTGCCAACCTCAACGCAAGCATTGCAACGGCGTACGAGATCCTGCCACATCCGTTCAAATATCCCACGCGTGCTGGGTCTGTCCTCGATACACGCACGTACCGTGGCAATGTGGGTCGCCCTCTTGTTTGCGATCGCTTCTCCTTTAGCTGGCAGGGGCCACGGTGACTGAGCGGTTAGGCTGCTCGCCTCCCACCGAGGCGAACTGGGCTCGATCCCCGGCTGGTTCACTCCGGGAATTTCGCAAGTGCCGGACGACGCCGCTGGTTGGTGGGTTTTCTCGGGGATCTCTCGTTTCCCCCACCCCTTCATTCCGGCGCTGCTCCACGTTCAACTCGCTTTACCCTCATCGGCTCTCAAGACCCCGATGTTAAGAGCCGCCCAAATATCTTCACTCACTCCTTCAACTGACCTCGGTGACCACACGTTCCCAATCTCAACACGTTTCGTGGGGCGGCCCCTATTCCCAGTTTCATATTGGCACGCTTTTACTGAAACATCCGCCTAGTACACATGAGTATCTTTTTCATACCCGAATATAAACACCTTCTTGTACACCGCTACTTTTAGCGAACATTTCTCGTGTGAAAGGCCTCCGAGCATGCTAGTAGCTAGCATACAAGTATTTGTAAACAAAGTAGTGCGGAATAGGGACGGTTCTATTTTCCTTTATCTTTATCGCACAGATTTGGCTATCGCGGAGATGTTTATTTGAACGAAGATCATCCATTATGGATCGTATAATGTTCAAGTCGACGAAATAAGCAATTCTAAGAGTTATTAAGGCTAAATGTTTACAACAATTATCACGTTTTGTTTAATATTTGTAATCCATCGCATCAAAATAACACATCGACAATACATTCGTCTCTTAGGTATTCCTGTTTGTAGCTGACACGATGGATACTGCACAAATTAACCCAACAACAAAAAATGAAGTGATCAAATCTGTATGTGACATTTTAAAGGTGCACGCCTTGTTCACGGACTAGTATCGTGTGTACTGATCACTCAATTTGATAGCATACTATCTGGCATGTTCACCATCTTGCTCGCCTTTGATGCTACTTTTCAAGTAAAAGAAACATGCGTGTACACTAGGCTTTTACGCTACGTTTTACGTTTCAGGTGCTGCAGGTAAGAAATTTATTTTATGCACCTGCACTTAAGTCACTACAGCACTTGCTTCGTCGTCACAACCAACGAATTTTAGGCTTTGCGTCTGGCTACAGTAATATGCACCATCCATAACACAGAGCAGTAACACAGTTAACGAATAAAATACCCACTGGGTAGAACATCGGGAATTAGCCTTGCGGCGTGCGTACAGCACCGGCCAAAATAACCGACCTGTTAGTTATTTTAAACAATTATGTACGTTGAATCAGAATGGGTTAAAAAAAATGCTTTGTCGCAGACGCCCGTGTCTGAAAGAGAAAATAAATTTTTTACCACAGGGCTGTCCAGATACAGTCAAACCGATTGCCGCGAATGTTTTAATCTTTCTGCACCAAGGCAAAAAAGCTCAAATTGACGGGCAAATTACAAAAAAATTTAAAAATACGACCACTGAAACTTTTTTTTAAGCCCAGTACACAAGGGCATATTTCTTGTACAAGAGAGTGAACACAAATAAATTGTGTAATCAAACTCACACACCACTAGTTTGGGAGCAAGAAAGTGAATGTTCAAATGTAGGCTATATCACTAATTTTACTCTCACATATGCGCAACCACTCACAACCCATACCAAAGAATATAATTTTTATTTCGGCAACAACATAATTATGACAGTGTGTATAGTAATTGTGTTATAGTATTAAAATTAAACATGTATCTTTATTGCCAACGTAAACAATGTATCGCTTGTTTACATTCAACATGTACAAGAAAGATAGTGAAAACTGGACCGTCACTACACAGCATTAGCTAGTATACAAGTTCGTGTGTGCTAGTAACTGGCATACTCGGAGGCCGTTCACACGATGTAAGTCGGGGTGTAACACGACAGTGTTCACCTTCGCCTACAAAAAAAGATGCCCGTGTGTACTAGACTTTATTTTAATGTTGATGATGAAATGTAAATTGTCATAACCAGCATCGTAATTTTTAAAATTATGAAAGTAAAAAAAAAAATTATTTATATTTTAGATTAATAATTTCTTATCGACCTGCCAAATAAAATAATACAGTCGTGCTCGGTATGAGAAGTGTGGTCGACCTCTGAAACCTTTGCTAGTGCAGCCGCAGGTGGCCGTCCCGTTATGTGAGATAAGGTTCGCATTTCGCCGTTACACATTCATCTGTCTTGTTTTTGACATGCGGGCCGCGCAGATACTGCTCGGGTCCCGCATGCAGCCCGCAGGCTGCTTGATGGACAGCTCGGATTTACCGCAACGTCATATGAGAAGCTACTATTCACATTTAGATTAAAGCTTGCTTTGAAAGAAAAAAAATTCGAAATACGGGCTATAGGTTCTGCCGGTATACACAGAAGCGTGTAAGAAGACGGGCAATCTTAATTTTGTCAGGATCCGACCCAGATGGTATTTCCGCAATTTTCTTAGAAATTCTGTCATTCCGTGGACTGGTTTTGTAACGTTGAATATTGTTTGACGTGACGTCACATCATCTGTGCATTTTAATTTTCCTCTACAACACCTACGCAAACATTTACTCATAAAAGTCTCTGGGTAGCCAATTTGCTGATATACACATTTTTCAAAGCCTCAGGCTATTTCTGCAAACGGTTAAATAAAAAAATGGGTGCGTGTACTTATGTACGCGCATTATAAGTTATACTTCTTTGCCATGAATAAAATGAAATTTTATTATATATGCAAATAATTTATATAAGTAGGAAAAACGATAAAATGACCGAAGTAAGACATTAAATACAATTAATAAAGGTTTTATTAAAGAACGTATTTAAATTACCCTCAACGCACCAAAAGAAGTAGGTATAACTTAATAAAATAATACTTACAAAAATTAATCTCAAAGACTTGAAAACACTTTCAAACTCTTATTATACAATTATTGTCACTAACAAATTTTTCACTGCACAATGTAAGTAAAATTAATTTATTATATATATATATATATATATATATATATTGATTCACAATGAATTACTAATATAAATGAAATGTTTTCCAATTTGCTTATTATGTGAACTGATTTTCTGTCGGTTTTAAATATAACCACGTGCTATTTTGTGTACCTTGCGTTTGTAGATAGCTAGATGATACGCGCATGCACGATGGGTCATACCCCTACCACGTTCACTGTCTTGCGCGCGTAACTATACGCGCATGCGCGTTGGGTCATGCCCCTACCACGTTCACTGTCAAATTTCGTTCGTTACACTATGCGCGCGCAACTTCCGTTGCACACTAAACTTTTACCCTCGAAGTGCCAAAAGAAGTATAACTTCAAAAAATCAATGCGATTGAAAGTAATTACGTGGCATGCAATAAGGAAAAATGTCCAGGAAATAAACACTCCATAACGGCATGATACATTCTAACGTAAAGGAAACGGCTGATAAAATGAGTCCACGCTCCGGCCCAACAGCCTGCTTAATCTATGGGTTACAAATTAGGAAAGATCCCGGTGGTGACATAGGATGCAGTAGTTACCAGAAGATTTGTAGATGGCAAATTTTAAATGTGTATCGCATAAATTAAGCACACAGATAATGCATGGGCGCGCATATGAAATCCACAAACCCATACACGATCTGAAGAACAATCGGAATGCATTCCGACCGGTTGTACAGTAAGAATGGTAATTACCTTCATTCGAGTCCAAGCGCAAGCAAAGTGACGATGTTTAAGTTTTCCAGACTCAGCTTAATTTGTGATTTAATGTGCTGCAAATAAGAAATATTTTGTTTTGCGCTGTATAGTATTTTAACTGACATAAAACTTACTTCATTGTCACAACCAATGAGCAGTAGGCTTTCCGTTCGGCAATACTTAAACGGACCAGTCGTAACCAAGGGCAGTAGAACAGTTTATGAATCAGTTTCCCCTCAGGGAGGATTATTGGACACCAAGCCTTGCATTGTACGAAAACAGTTAAATATTACATTCATGTACGGAAAAATTGCGTACACTGAGTTCGAAGAGGTTAAAATTCTTGTTCATTGTCCAGCCATAGAAAGTGGTGGGCCCGACCAGACAGATGAAATCGGGGAATTGGGCTGATCTTAAATAGGCGAAGTCTTCAGCGCCGATGACGGTGAAACGAGGAAATAGAGAAAATTCGAAATTAAATGGAAGAGGAGGGGGTAGCGGGACAGCCACGAGGAAACATACCGGCCAAGAGGAACGTCCACCCCGTTTCCCACGCGCGCTAAACGCGGGGTCGACCCGCCGCGCCAACCGCGGTCCCGTAAAAGAACTACGATCACGTTCGGGCCTCGGTGCATCGATATCGGCGTGGAATCGGTATGGAAGAGTCGCGCGGGGAAACTATTCCCGTTGCAGACGGCCGGAATTGAACACCGGTGACCTCCGGAACGCGGGTGGGACACGCCACGACGTGACCAAACTCAGCTGGCGTCGACGACGGTCCGGAACTGCGAGGGCTGCAGCGCCCCACTTCCGCGCTCGTTCGTCCTGGAGTGGAGAGGCATGCGACCGTTGCGTCGTCGTTCGTCGGGAGCAGATAATTCAAAATCACCTAGGACGATCCAGCCCCAGTACCAAAAAAATAATACGCCTAATATATCCCGGTAAAGGGGAATGCCTAGTAAACAATATCAACCCATTCGGCCACACAAGTTCCATTAGTTCCAGTGTTGCAATCGTGCAGTTTCTCGGTATGCGATGTACTTGTGTTCAACACGTGTTTTACGTCAAGTGAGAAATAATGTTGTCATTGACCATTCGTGTCAAAGAGGCATAGAAAATTAAAAAAACTCTTAGTAGCCACAAGAAGACTGGGCACTGATGTCTTACTGTGTACTGTACATGTCATAAATATAATTACTATGCAACGTGTTCACGATAGCGAACACATGTGTCTGAACGAGTTAAACGCCTCAAGATTACATCCGGCCATAAGGTAATATAGCGAAGGCGATTGAGAATAGAATAAATAATTTTCGCGTGTGTTCTGTTTTCTCAGAATTTTAAGCAGTGGCGATAAGGTTTTAATGCAGAAATCTGTTCGCATAATATTGCAACTATAAATTAAAACACTGTTTTACGGAAGAATAAATATAGGAAACAGACGGTTACTGACTTTGGCAATTTTCAACGACCACATTAATTTTTTTAATAACCAAATTTGTAAATGGACAACAAAATATCGACTTCCATTTCTGTCCTGAAGAAAAAGATTAACATTAAAATGTTCCATAGTTTTTTTTAAATTTAGAATAGCCATAACTACTTACAATGAGACCCATATGACAACTAAGGAGGGCCTCTAGGCAGAATTTCCGAGTCATGAAGCGGGCGTGATTTAAAAACCGTGCGCGGGATATCATCTCGGCACACGGAACGCCGAAATGAGAAATGTTGCCGCAGATAACGCCATATCTCAGTAAGGGCTATTTAAGGGGCCCGCCTACCTGGCGCTTGAACTTTGTTACTGTGTTTTAAATACAAGCTTTCCCACGAAACTAAAAGTCCGCCCAATGTACTGGTCTACGAAAAGAACACGCACTTAAGACGAGGCCTGTTGAGAGGTTTCAAGACGTCAGGCACATGCGAGACAGCTAAAATTGGCTATCTAAAAGCGCCGTATGTTTAAGTGTACGTGTCAGACACATGCAAATCTAATCAAGGACTCTGCATTGAACAATGTGACAGACTTTTCACCAGCAAATAAAATGATAGGGTAACCGCTTACAGTCCCATAGATACACGCAGCACGAGAACACTACACTACAGTTCAGAGCCTTGCGCTTAGTGGCGATGGCGCACTTAATGCGCGTGGCTGTCTCGCCCTTGTCGCTGCCGCGCTTCTCGGACTCAAGGAAGCGGGCCCCTTAAGGGGCATGGTAGAGCACCAATGCTGATTATGCGAGATAAACCCTAAGACTAACACAACATAGGGGGCCGGGTTCGATTCCCGGTGGAGTCACCCAAGGATTTTCACATGTGGGAATCGTGCCGGACGATGCCGCTGGTCGGCAGGTTTTCTCGGAGATATCCCTTTTCCCCGTCCCTTGCATTCCGGCGCTGATCCATACTCGCCTCACTTCACCCTCATCGATAAAAGGCACGTGTGTCGCTTGTTCGCATGAATGGCCATTACTTAGTCACGTTAAATGGGGATGTTTATATGTCACAAATGAATTATGTCAAATGAAGAAACACTTTAAAAATGTTTACTAAAACATGAGAGGTAGCCATGTTTGTTAAGGTATTACGTTCACGAGACAAGAAGACCAGGCTGGGGATGATTCGATACCACTTCCCGGCATGAATTAAAAATGTTCTACTCACCGTACCATTCATCAGGTGGTTCGAAGCTCACTGCAGTGCGTACAAGGTTCTCTGAGTCTTAAATCTCCGTACATAAGCTTGGGAAGTAAAATCGAAACTTCTAACTTCTTGTCGATACAGGGACTGTTCTCGTTTTCAAGTAACAGTAGTGAAAGTGGTACGCCAATACTACGAGGCAACAGTAGAGTAAAACGGGGCAAGAAAAGTAACCAGTTTTAATTAATCATTCCAAACAACGGAATACGTAAACGTAACTGACATAAAGCTTCCTTGATAACACGTCTTACAAAGACATCTGTGGTTGGTATGGTCAGTTATACTTCCATAATGATTGTTATAGCAATACATATTAAAATTACATTACAACTATAGCCAAAATGGACTTCACTATATTACAAGTAGCATCCTTGGCGCTTGCCATTACTTACATTTATTTTTAAGTAGAGGCTTAGATCAGTGATGTTACTTGTAACTTCTCTACTGTAAACATTTATCAGGCATAATTCATTATCTTTGATTTCAAAATTATAGATGATACTTACCTAAAATTCATAAACACTTCATTAACTCGAGGTGAGGATGATCAGTCTGATCACCAGTATTAAGATCAAATTCACTACTCCACTTTCTACTTTCTTTTATTATATGTACAAAGCGAAATAGTGTAAATATAACGCCACCTACCTGTTATCCTTTCTTTGAGTTATGAGCAGTCATTTTACAGAGGCGCGGTGAAAATGCGTACTTCGCGAAATTCTCTCGCGTGAAGAAGTGGGTTCAAAAAATATTTCTTGAGGCTGGAATCGACTTGAGCACCTTCTGTGGCCGGCTGATCATCGCGCGTGTCTACATGCCAACCGGTGAGACCAGTTGAAGATGAGTTGGCGTTCAGAGAAGTTTATCGCGTGGTCGGAAGCGGTTGGTCCAGCGAGAGACGGCGCGCTCGACGTGAACACCACGACGGCGGGCACACGACTGAGCGCGACCCCGTGAGAGCCATCGATTATAACTCACATTGGGTTGTTGTGTAGGAGTGTAGGAGGGGAGGGAGGGGTGGCTGACGGGCAACACAGCAGCGACTCTCCTCCGCGCATGCGCGGTGGCGGCGAAGCGCCAATTCGCGTGGCAAGTCACGAGCGCATATTACGTCTCGCGGCACGCGCGCGCCCGCACGTCTGTTTGAAGTTCTAATTACAATTAACCGCGGGGGCGGCGCTGCAAGGAGCTGTAAGCTTGTGGGCTCTACCGCGTCTGCTGCAAATTGAGTTCAGCCCATTCCACTGCGGAAGCTTGCGAGCCCGTTTGTGCCGTCTGAGCGATTAAGTCCGAAACATCATTGCGCCCGCGTTCAAATATACACTCTATAGTCCATTCACCGTTACTTCCAACTTTCGTGAAGCCCTGATAAAGTTTTACCTTCAACCTATTCCTCCACTTCATAAGACAAAGCTTAACCAAGTTCAGAAAATTACACCAAATAGACAACGCACCTCATTTGTGCGCATCGAGTGTTACTTGAGAAGATACACATTTTTTGTGTTTGTATTTGTATTAATTATAAATTAAATGTAACAACTTATTAAATACAAATAAGTAAAAGTTAGATTTAATGAAAAACAAGATTCTTTTGTGTTAAGAGAAATATAAAACGCTTGTAATAGACGACATAGTTAGGAAACAACGAAATACGTCGTACGTGGGGTTATTTTTCAAATGTTTCATTCGAAAAGAGCGAAGATACCGCGGACAGATTGTATCAGCGTTGAATGCATACCGATGATGAAAACATTTACAAGTTGTCCCTTCGTACATGTTTCCAGCTCGGTGAAGTCCTCAAAACCACTTTTGTTAATATGTACCTGCTTAGTTAAAAAAAAAAAAAAACATTATTTCACGAAATTAAAGTCAAACCATATGCCTATTGTTGGACTGGTGTACTACCAGCAACTTCATAATTTCGGAGGAACGTAAGAATATTGAAGGGGAAAAAAAACGGGGGTGTGTTTACTAATCCTGCAGTCTGCCCGTACTAAATTATTCGCAGTTGAACTACACAACTGTTCCGGCGTAACAAGAAAGTAGGTGGCGCACTCATGTTCGTCTGCTCCGCTCGGAGCAGACCTTTCAGCAAAATAAAAAAATTAAATAAAAAAGGGTGTTTACATACGGCAGTCCACACACTACGACGTCTCGGCCCGTCTAGGCATTCTACCGTCAGCTCTGATCTTTACCGGCAGGCAATGCTGTTTAGAGAAAATATTTCCGTAGGTCCGATAAGTGTCGAAGGAAAAAGTGTTGAGGTTATATTAAAAATCATAAATTACAACCTGCGTGTANTTCCGTAGGTCCGATAAGTGTCGAAGGAAAAAGTGTTGAGGTTATATTAAAAATCATAAATTACAACCTGCGTGTATCTGTATATGATGTATATTCAAAATTGAACTGAATTCGACGGTCAAACTTATTTAGGTGATTCTTTACGCAAAACCAAGTGGGAAATATATGCTACTTTCTACATATGTATACTGAATATAAAGGAAGATATAAGCCCTGAAAACCAAGTTTTTTAACTCTATTTTTTTTAAATATCTGAAACGAATCGAAATGAAATTGTAACTATCCGAACGTTGTTTTATGTTACCGGGGTCTGCAACCTAAGTGCAAACTTCCATCAATACCTTTCACCGTGCTGAAAATAACAAGGGTGACCACCCTATTATTGTTTCACCTTCGAAATTAAGAACGTTTGATGCAAGTTCATTTAACAGTATGACCTAATTAACGAAAATGATCCTCTTGTTCTAACAGTCCTGTACCCACCGGCTTCGTTTAAAACTCACACAAAGCTTCGGCTACAGTGATACAGTGCCTAGCACGTAGGCAATACTAAATTCATGCGCCAATAATTAGCTGCTGTGCTCACTGTATAGGCGATGGTAGAAGAAATTAATACATTAATATTGTTGCACGTCGCTGGCTGGTGTTTCCTTCGCGTAGGAAGGTGCCGAGAGCTGGAGGTCAAGTTTGTAACGTTAGACGAAGCGAGCGGCCTATCATAAAGGACGCCACCGTACACGCCGATATACTTATAGCAGCTCGCGCCTCACTGATACTGAGAAGCTCATATTTCTCCATTTATCACTTAGGAATGTCGTCGTCATTACCATTACCTTTCCCAGAACAACTTGGATTGCCGAGAACGTTCTAGACGGCACTTACCTCAAGTACAGACACCACGTGTGGGCCTCTAAGGGAGGAGTGATTAAGAGCCAAGAGTTTGGCGTATCGTGCGACCTTAAGCGACAGTTGGGCGACTCCGGAGCGACGAGGGACGACTGCGGCGATCTGCGAGAGTGCGTCGGCGAGCTTGTGTGCAGTGAAGAGTGGGACTGATCTGCGGGACTGTGGACTGGATGNAGTGCGTCGGCGAGCTTGTGTGCAGTGAAGAGTGGGACTGATCTGCGGGACTGTGGACTGGATGCGCGAGTGAAATGACATACGGGACGATGGAAATACAGTTTTAACTAAATGTGCGGAAATAATTGGAGCAGATTGAGGGACATTAGCAAGAGTAAAGACTGTGATAAAGACTTTCATTGAAATGGAGATAGCAATTAAAGATTGCGCTCAATAAGAATAATAAGAGTTAATAGGACGCTTAGACTGGCAAATAACAAGCGTTTGACTGTTTGTAGCATTGATAATAAATATAATTACTGAATTAAGTTCTTTAATGTTTATTAAGACCTCGATCCCTCACGAACTTGGATACGCTTCTCAGGCATTCTTGTAACAATAAGCTTACAGTATTTAAGCGCTCTGTTTGTTTCTGGCGACAGTTGGTGTGTGATTCGCTGCAGGAAATGTTGGTATAGCCTACGCGCCTGCTCTGCAGCCAAAAGTTTTGTGGGCGTTTTACACGAAAACAGTCTTTACACGAAAACAAAGTGAAAAACTGAATATTGCCTTGTAAAATGTTAAGATTAAAGACAAAAACCCGTATTTTTAAAACAATATTTTANAAGTGAAAAACTGAATATTGCCTTGTAAAATGTTAAGATTAAAGACAAAAACCCGTATTTTTAAAACAATATTTTACGGGTTTCATTAATTCATGTGTTGCTTACGTATTTATCTGTTTATGAAAACATCTACTTTTAAACATACAGTTCATACAGTCACTAACAGAGCAGTAAAAAGCTTTATATCTAAGGTATCATAGTGCAGTTGGTTTGCACGTCACTGGAAAATGTCACGTTAAATGAGTTGAGGAAAACGGGAGTGTTTTTTACTGAATATCCAGATAGAGTGATTAAAAATAACTAGTTGGTCGGTCAGACATTANAAGTGAAAAACTGAATATTGCCTTGTAAAATGTTAAGATTAAAGACAAAAACCCGTATTTTTAAAACAATATTTTGCGGGTTTCATTAATTCATGTGTTGCTTACGTATTTATCTGTTTATGAAAACATCTACTTTCAAACATACAGTTCATACAGTCACTAACAGAGCAGTAAAAAGCTTTATATCTAAGGTATCATAGTGCAGTTGGTTTGCACGTCACTGGAAAATGTCACGTTAAATGAGTGGAGGAAAACGGGAGTGTTTTTTACTGAATATCCAGATAGAGTGATTAAAAATAACTAGTTGGTCGGTCAGACATTATTCACTGATTGCAAAAGAGATATTCACNGAGGAAAACGGGAGTGTTTTTTACTGAATATCCAGATAGAGTGATTAAAAATAACTAGTTGGTCGGTCAGACATTATTCACTGATTGCAAAAGAGATATTCACACTGATTTAGGTTTGGAGTGCATATGTGGATATCATGTGTTTTTTATATGGAGTTATCTGGAACCTCCCCAAGTACTAACATGGATACTGTTTGAGAATGTTTTGTCGTGGATTCAGTCGTTCCTCGAGGTACGGGTGCGCGCGTCGCTTTTAACGCGTTCTAGCCTAAATTGATATGTAACATGTTTTCTTGATTGCCGCACAAGAGATTGAAATAGAGAAGGTACTAATCATAAACTATAATTATAATTCAGACAACCCGAGGGTTGGTGGAGATCCCAGGCAACTTCACTTTGATGGAGACCGATGTGATTCCTCGGTGGTTCGCCACCGCCTTCCGCAGTACGGAGGTGAGCTAAACCTGCCAAACCACTTGAAAAAAAAACATTTCACGAGCTTGGCGCCAGAAATTAAAACTCGGACCATCAGGTAAGCGACGATAACGCTAGCCACAACACCTCAGAGATGATCAATCTTAAATGAATAGTTTGGTACACTGATATCATATCATTGACCTTAAGTAGTGCCGAACGGGATTCCGGAGACCGTGGTTGCTACGAGGGAAAGTCAGACAGTAAGTTGGTTGCTACGAGGGCAAGTCAGACAGTAAGTTTGCTTATTTTATCACTCAGAAACATATCATCTTTGCTCGCAGCAACGTATGGAACAGATTGTTCGTAGTTCCACCGATACATGGCGCATGAAGCACAAGTCGGCAAAACGGAATCTGGCGCAGCAACGGTTGCGAAATGGTGAAGGTATTGAAAGAGTGATCATGGTAGAAGGTGGGCGTGGTGATTCGTTTTCTGTGGGCAGGAAACAAGGAACCTCCCAACATTCACGTTACTATGGTATCTGTATTCGGAGAGAAAGTAATGCCCGTCCAACAGGCAGGGAAATGGTGCCGTGAATTTGTAGAAGGTCGAACGAACGTGAAAGACGAAGAGCGGAGTGGCCCAGACTTCGCACTTTCGGACTTTCATCTGTTCGGTAAGATGAAGGGACATCTACGAAAAGATTTCCACGCAAATCTGGAGCTCTCCTCAGGTTACTGCCCTCTGGCCTTTGTGAGGAGACGTCACAGACTAAATAAACACACAGTAAGGTTTATTTCACTTAGGTTAGGAAGCTGAATGCTTTTAGTTTGGCAACTAAATTTTTTCGACACTATGTAAGCGCTAGTGTTGCATGTGTACCGGATATTTTCTATTTTCTTGGTTAGATAATAAGATAATTGTAATAATCATAAATCAAATACAAACTTACTACTTAAATTAGTAAAATCTTTCTCTTTTATTAATCATGTAGCTTAAAAGTTTAATCACAAGTGACCTCTTTGGAACACTGTGCAACTAACTGCGGAAATTTCATAACGCTAAACTCTCCCATAAGAAAAATCGTTCAATCTGAGTAGAATTAACTTTATACACATAGACGAAGTGACGTGGAGGTTACTATATTGTGGGCGTACTCGTTCTCTGATTGGTTATGATTGGTTGCACATCCAGCGACGACCAAGTGAAAGACGAAGTGGTGAAATGGCTAAATGAGCAGGGTGCCTCTTTATATTGCCAGGGAATGGAAAACCTTATTTTTACGCCATGGCAAATGATGAAATAAATTTGGTGCTTGTATTTAAAAATAATAAAATATGCTGAAATAAAAAGGTGTTTTGTATCTTGACTTGCCTTTAATTGTTAACCTAGAAAAAAGGGGAAATTTACGTTTTTACTTTTTCTCCCAAAACGTTACGCTCATATCGTGAGGTAACTGAACGGTTAACAGCTGAAGATCCACTTTATGAATGACTCAGAACTGAAGCATGCAGTCGAAAACCAATCAAATGAGGAATTTGTTTTCTAAATTTAAGTTTTCTGTTCATTTCGCCTGACCTTTCAATGACCTATAAGACCTCAGTGTTGTTAATAATATAGTTTGACGATAGTTAGAGTTACGAAGACCATTATTCTAGGGTGATAATAGTTTGCATGAACTCAAACGGAGTATGAGTCACAGGATGTACAGCGTCCATAACCGTGTTCCGTAGCGCTTTGGTCAATATTGCTAAAGGCGGTTCACGATAAAGTGAGTACTATTGAAAGCAATTTTTGAAAAATGTCGCTGTCCATATTTACATTTATATAAGTGTAAGAATTTGGGAATTTGTAAACAATTTACTTGTATAATAATTTAGACGTTTCACTTTACTAACGTATGAATAAATTTATCTGCCCAAGGCAATGTTTATTTTACATACGGCGGAGGGTTACACAATGACCATACAAGTAGATCTTAAGAATAACCTTTGAAAGTGCTCAGTTTACCGTGAACAGCCTGTAAGGTTTTGTCAGATCTCGAATTTCCGGGTTCGATTCCCAAGTAAGCCGCAGATGTGTATGTAGATTTATTTAAATTTATTATTTTTATTATTGTACTATGTAAGACGTGCCCTTGCTAGCTTTCCGGACTAAAACAAATGACGTTAAAAAGTAAAGGGTGAAAAGATTTCAAACAATATTGGCACCATTACGTTACAAAATTATTACGCCGCAACACATTTTGTAAAGTGCATATGGCAAAGACAACAGCGTTATCTCATAAAAGCATAAATGATAGCCTGGTAATGTAAACTCTCTGTCCTCGTGTTTCGGAGAGAAGCAAGGGGCTTAAATTATGCAGTACGAAGCCGTGAGGCGACGGTGGCAACAGCACCAATAATTCATCATTCGCAGACCGCCGCGTCACTTCAATAAACGCCTCGTGAACTCAAGATATAGCCAACGAGCTCGGAAGATGCATATGTACGAACGAGACGGCCAAACAGGTTATAATAGACTAGAGGTGCCATAACGTCACATATTGGATGCTTCAGTAGCCATCTCTAAAGTTTATTCTACTCAGGTTGGGAAGCTCAATGCTTTTATTTTGGCAACTAAAATATTTCACCACTAGGTAGGCGCTAGTGTCGTATGTGTACCGGATTTTCTTTATTTTCTACGTTAAAACATTATAATAATCATAAATAAAATATCAAATTACTTCATAACANTGTACCGGATTTTCTTTATTTTCTACGTTAAAACATTATAATAATCATAAATAAAATATCAAATTACTTCATAACAAATAAAATCTTTATTTTTTATTATTTACGTAGCTTAAAATGTTTTTATTAATAGTGACCTGTTTGGAACACTGAGCACCTAGCAGGGAAATTTTTCCTGTTCCAAACTCACCCATAAGAAAACTGGTTTTGTTCCTAACCTGAGTATAAGTAACCTTACCAGCTCCTACCCAGTCCACATCTATCAGACGTTACGTATTTTCATAAACACGTAGAAATGGTTTACTTGTGAAACTTTGTGTAAGCGACAACTGTTTGTGCTCAAAACATTTGATGGTTTCATTTATCATAGTGTTAAAAGGCGCCAAAGGAAAAAAAAGTCAGTTTCCTTTACGTTGATGCACACGACCAGTACAAAAGAATCCTATNGTGTACCGGATTTTCTTTATTTTCTACGTTAAAACATTATAATAATCATAAATAAAATATCAAATTACTTCATAACTAAGTAAAATCTTTATTTTTTATTATTTACGTAGCTTAAAATGTTTTTATTAATAGTGACCTGTTTGGAACACTGCGCACCTAGCAGGGAAATTTTTCCTGTTCCAAACTCACCCATAAGAAAACTGGTTTTGTTCCTAACCTGAGTAAAAGTAACCTTACCATCTCCTACCCAGTCCACATCTATCAGACGTTACGTATTTTCATAAACACGTAGAAATGGTTTACTCGTGAAACTTTGTGTAAGCGACAACTGTTTGTGCTCAAAACATTTGATGGTTTCATTTATCATAGTGTTAAAAGGCGCCAAAGGAAAAAAAAGTCAGTTTCCTTTACGCTGATGCACACGACCAGTACAAAAGAATCCTGTACGTTTCTCGGTGTAAAACTTGTAATTTGCTTATCAATTGCCGCTGTCGTTAAATAACTAACAGAAACAAACTCATGTAGTAAACCAATATATACGAAATATTTGTGCCTGTAAACACTTCTAGAATTTCGAATGACGTAATTAAATTACCAGTGGCCGGTTCCGTTAGGGGACCCTGGATTACAGGGCGTATGTCAACTTCTTGGAAACCAAATTCTTATCACATGGCTTTCACTACGTAAAATATATGTTTTGACTAGCTAGTATGAATAGTTCTTGTGACCGAGTTTTAATGTAACATGGATACATTCTTTAAGCTAAATAATATTTTCGTAAAAGCAAGGTTCTGTGGCTAAAAACTAACCGTGAACAAAAGCCCACTTCGATTACTGTTTAAATACGTGATTTAGAAATTTCTTGGGGAAATACGTGAGACGCAAATCAGTCTGCTTCATCTATGATCCATGGGCGGTTCCTGACACATTCAGGTAGATCTCGAGTCGTGCGTTGGTCTTGTGTGTCGATTTTGCATCATAACCGAACGTAGAGGGAAAATGGGATGAATTGCGTTTCCCAGGTGAGCAGTAATTACTCTCTGTGTCCCAACATTTGACTGCCTTTTTTGCCAATACAGCTATCATAAACCACGTGGAGAGGATTTGAGGTTAGAACACTGTTTAGTAAACAAGTGCTCTGTGATGTTGGTATACATTTTTCTAAGCAGTGTTAAATGCAATTAGATCAAATTCAAATTGTCTTTTGAACATTACGTGAACACACTCGTCCATCAATGTTGATCTTGTGACTTAGGCAGTTGTATTGGTGTGGGGTAGGTCAATGTTGGGTACATGCTGTTATGTTTCCCCTTTTTAAGGTCGGTAGGCTAAGTAAGAAAGGCGTTGAGACGTGAACTAGGAATAGAGTTAAATGAACCAGTTAAAGATAATTTCAACAATTTAATGAATTTTTAAAATAAAGATAAATTTACTATAACATTAGTGGCCTCGGCCTACAGAGAGGAATGATAATAAGGAAAAGGGAAGGAGGAAGACGTCCATCCCACTGGTCGCCCGCCGACTGCGACTTCCCGTAGTTCAGAGCCCTGTCCGCTCTTCTCGGCCCACTCCTTATCTTGCTTCGCCCCTTAATTCTGATTGGTTGGGGCGTGGTTGGTAAGTGGAGCTTTATTTAGGATCGCTGATACCCTTTCGTCACTATGACTAGTCGGCTGGACCCACATTTTAGTCCTACCTCGGCGGATTAGTCCAGCTTGTTTAGACTTTCGCCGTGTTTTGGAAACTGGTTTGTAAAAAGGCGCGCTGTGGCTTTCATGTTGGGCAAGATTGCGTAACGCGGAGAGCCGAGTGTGACAATGCGCAGAAGACCTCATCTTTAGCCCGTGTAGCCGAATGTAAGCTCGTGTGGCGTGTTAACTTCACAGGTGGAATCTGGCATAACCCGTGCGAAGCGTGCTACAATGCTCTGTTATTTACCGCGTTCTGCCGTTACCTCCTCGCCGCCCGTGTTGGAATCACCGCTTCGCAACGCGACGATCTTCAACGAGTGAGTGGTTTCAACCAGCAACAGGCACGGGGAGCGAATTCAGTTATTTCGCGTGTCCAGGATTGGTGAAACAACAAACCACAAGAGAAGTGAAACGCTTTTAACTAAGTATAAAGTATCAAAAATCACTGATATGTCTATGAAACTTGGTCACTTATCTGGTCAATTTGAATTCTTTATTTCCAATTATAGAGTCCACTAATTTTCACTATAAGCTGTTTGCTCTTGTTAATATGTTCAGTTGTAAGATACAATAAATATAATGAACTGCGATTTTTATAGCGATGTGTTTTTATGTAACGTAACATTTTCTCGTAATTCCCTCGTGTTCCTTGGACTGGAGCATAGCACTACAGTCAACATGTGTGCGAAAAAAACACTATTTGTTACTTAAACATGCCCGCTAATATTCCGGTGGACTTATCAGTGGGCTGCACTAAACACTAACACGTTTTTTAAATGTTGGTTTTATAACTATCAAGAATAATGCCTTATCGATGTGTGCCGCAAAGATTTTTGAGTTTTAGCTCAAATTATCATGAATTCTGGGTTTCATGTAATTAACTCATGATTTTTACATATTATCTCAGATTCGTAATGAGTCATACTTTACCTCAGAAGGTAGGTGGAAATACTTGGGTCAGGTTTGAGTTAAATATGCGTTAAATTATGGGACGTCAAAAAGTAAAATATTAGGTAAGGAATTATTAATATCTGAATATTTAATGTATTACTTCACCGTCAAATTAAAAATACAGTCTGTTTCTGCTCTTTACGGTTACTCGTCACTTTTTATATCAGAGTGGTGGTGCGAAAATTTTCAATTTTATGTGGCTAAAGCATCTGTCCGACTATACAAACAGAAACATTACACATTTTGCAGTAATTAATATACCTACTCACTTTTGCATACAATTAAACAGCTCTGCATTTATATATTTTGTAAACTCAAAAAATCTTTGTAGTTCATATTGTTACGGTATTGTCTGTTTTCCTAAATGAATGTATATATGTCGGTTTTGGCGCAGGATTTCAGGAGTAGGATCCAGGATTCGTTTACCACCTTGGTAGGCGTGACCGGAGGCCATGTTGGTCGCTGAAGTCCGCCATCTTTGTTGGCGTTGGATGTTATCCCCCCCCCACCCCACAAACATAGAAATTATTTTAATAACAATTATTCTAATAAAAATTATTTGAATCAAATATATTTGAATAAAAATTTATTTTTTAAGAAATATAAACAAATTAAAAAGTATCGGCCTGCCATCTTGGATTTTTAATCATTTTATCGGTTTAGAGTGTCGTTGCAGATAATAATTCAATTTTTCTCCTTGTTTCATGTAGTTTTACAAAAATGCCATCAATTAATGTTGCCTAGAAATGATTTTAGTAAAAATTAAATAATTTCGACCTGCCACTTTGGTACCGAGTGCACCGGGGGACGTATTGATACCCTCTCCTCTCCACCACCACAAAAACCTGTAACCAGAATAATTATTTAAATTATTTCGGCCCACTACCTCGGTTTTCAAAAAGTCCCAAACGCGTTTTTAACTGTTAGTAGTTTTGTCAATGAAAAGAGATATCTATTTATTTATTGAAAACGCATTTATTATAATGCGATAGTGCAATCCAGGAAGGACCTTGTAAAACAATATGCGAATATTAATACTTTTTTGTTTTCGCTTGTCATAACAGGCGTACGTCTAGAAGTCATTGCGGGGAAAGGAAGGGGACGGCACCTGATCAAGAGCACGTGCGAGATCTGCATCCCGTGCGAATAAACATGGTATAATCCGGTTATAACCGACCGTATTCAAGGTCAGGACCGCAGGTGTTCGCCACGGCTTTCATTATGGGGAGGGGGCTGACGGTAATGGGTAGGGGTAGTGCAGTGTTAACATTTGCACAGGTCTGCACCTGCACGGCAATTATACCTGTAAGTGTACGTGCTTCCAAGTCGTTGTCTCACATCTGCACCACATCTATTGTATAAATTATTGATTTTGACGTGAAATTTTATGAATATACTAGGAATTTTAGCGTTTATAAGCTATGATTATCAGTACACAAGAACAACATATGCGAGAGTATACGCAAAATATGAAATATCACAGCTCAAAACTTCGTGCTAGAGGACCACGTTTTAATATTTTGCTCGATGTTTTTAAATGTGTGTATTTTTGTATTTGTTTTCTTCCTTGCGCACGTGTTGTTCATTTCCGTGACGTCAAAAATGGCTTTTGGGAAACGCTGAAGACAGAAACCTGCCTCGATTTTTATTCAAAAGAGAGATATTTTACAATGTAAATGCCGCCAACTGTCGTCGCAAAGTGTGTGTCGGCGCAAAGTGTTTGCTTTGAAGCAAAAGTTAGCGATCGTCGCAAGGAGGAGTGGTCGTAATCACCAAAACGCTGCCTGGGACGCGGCACAAGTCAAAGTTGCGTTCGGAAGCAAAGTAGCGTACGCGGGTAATGACAGGCCTGCTGGACGATACCCCGAGTCCGCGCCGGCGAAAACTGCATTCTTCGCGGGAGTATAACATCGAACCCCCGCTGGCGGACAACTCTCTCTCTCTCTCTCCACGAAATGTCAGCACCACTCAGGCGGCGATGCCCTGCCTGTTGCAAACATTCCACGCCTCGCAACTTCCTCAGTCGCGGGAAAACAAAAACTAACACAGAATAGCTCCAAATCTAGACATTAAAAAAATTCTTCCCGGCAATATAATCACGATGTGCATTGACACTCGAAACTTATTCGCAGTGATGCTACAGTTACGACAGTAAAAATAGGAAGAGGTTTGAGTATACGCACCTACTTGCGGAGATGGAGCAGCGGTGGAATGCAAGGGTGTGGGGGGAGCGGGAACACTCCGAGGAAACCCGCTGACCGATGAAAACGTCCACCACGTTTGCCACGTGTGGGAAAACCGGGTTGTTCTCACCTGGCGTCAAAAAGGAAAGCTGCGCACAATTACATTCCGAGATAATGGACAACCTAAACCAGTGGCATAGCGAGGAGGGGGTGGCGCAGAAGAACATAATTTTCACCCAACAATGAAATATCTGTAATGTGTAAAACTCTTAGACCTGATGGAAAGCTGCTTAGCTAAGCTGTGTTTTTCGACAGTTCCACCTTCTCTCCTCGAGGTAGACTGGATTTCTTTCCCAATAACCGAGAAATCTCAAGGTCGGTAAAACCCCATAAATCTACCCTAGTGTGTACCTAGCAAATCTCCCGTTCTGTTTGTTTTGCCAGGAAGGAAATCTAAAGCAGACACTACGACATATAATTATTTTATTACGAAGCCAAAAAAAGATGAGGTAATTAGCGATCATATATTTTTAATTTTGCAACATTGGTCTCTTAGTTTCCGTGATTAGGGAAAATACTTTAAACAAACTTTTAATGAAAGTAAGTAAAATGAAACTAGTGTTTTTATGATTTATATTTGTGCCCATTTATACTCTTAACTGTAAAACAATTCACAGTTTGAGCCACTCCCAAACTAAAACACCACATGCAGCAGAAGCATTATATTTCAAAACAAAAATAAATCTGAGCTATAGACATACTTCCAGATAATTAGCTCAACAGATAAACTCTATTTTAATATATTAATACTCTACTACACTAATTACCATAAGCTTTAAAATTCCTTTATGCACTTACATTAAAGTATTGTACGTTTATTTATTANCTCTACTACACTAATTACCATAAGCTTTAAAATTCCTTTATGCACTTACATTAAAGTATTGTACGTTTATTTATTACAAGTCGATGAAGTCTAGTCTCAAGAAACCCGAGTGTCACGGAAATCTTTTAACAGCTGCAAGATCCAAATACTTCTTGGTATAAGTGTTACGCAAAGCAGTTCAAAAAATGTATCATTATATTAATAACTCTAGAGAATTTTCTAGATGTCTGCTCGTTTTTCCTCAAATGTTTCTTTAAAAATCACAAAATTGTGAAAATTTTCGTTACTGAAATTCAGTATAAACTACATTTCATTTAATAATTGGCAGCCAGCACAAATACAAAATGTATTAAAAGTTATCTTAAATAAAAGTCAAGAATAGTGTATACAACTTTAGTCAAGAACACACTGGAAAGGGAAACAGTGAAACACATGAAATAAAATGCGAGCCGTACTACGAAAGGAAGTTTTTTAACATGATTGACACAACTTTAGTAATAAGGAAACTTTCTTTCGAGTGACCACTTTACGGGAAAATTTAGTGGGCAACGCTGAAAACAAAACCTGTCTGGAAAATGTATGGATGTATTTCGAAACATTCTCGTAGATATTTTAATTGCTTCATTGGGACAGCGAAGTATTTTATACCACCAAAAAGAAATATTGAAAATATTAAACATATTCAAACACTTAAAAAACCTTTGTTAACCCACCGCACGGCTGTAAATCGAGGAGGGAGAGGCGTGGAGAAATGAAAGCAGGTTATTAGTCTCCGCGAGATAAGTACTGAAGGGGGAAAAATTATTAGCAGCGGAAAATTGCACAGTGGAGGGTGAGAGAGAAGGGAAGCGGTATTAAAGTGTCACCGACTTAATACGGCTGCGACATATCACCAGGCGCCACGCAGAGCTCATTATAAAAGGAGTGTGAACGGCGCCAGAGAGGGAAAACGTCGTTGGGAAGATGTGCGTGCACAAGGAAGGGCGCTGGAGGAAACACATATGAAGTAGACAAGGGCTGGCGGCAATTCTGCGGAAAGGAGAGTTAGCTGCCGACAACAAGTATGGGAGTGAGTGTGGACTGAGATAAATAACCAGGCGCTTTTCAACAGTGACTAAGAGTCCTTCCGTGGTTACTTTCAACTTTTCTGAAGCCCTGCTAAAGTTCTGNCCAGGCGCTTTTCAACAGTGACTAAGAGTCCTTCCGTGGTTACTTTCAACTTTTCTGAAGCCCTGCTAAAGTTCTGCATTCAGGATATTTCTCCACCTCGTGTAAACAAATGGTTAAACAAGTCTGGAAAATTACGTCGACGGGACAACGCACCGCATTCGTTCGCACTCAGTTTAATAATATTTTGCGTGAGAACTATTTCTTACTATGCATTTCCAATACGCCATGTCCAAAATTTACGATCTCTTTTATTTGCATTAACTATAAATAAAATATTAAAAATTAAAAATATGACAATGATTTAACAAACACGAGTTACTTTCATGTTAACAGAATTATAAACCCTTGTGATGGATGCCTCATTCAAAAATTTAACCAAATACGTCATACATGGAGTAATTTTCCAAAAGTTCGTTTTAAAAAGTGTAAAGATAGTGTGAATAAACTGCATTCAAGTAATATATAAGGCTAGGAACGATAATCGACCATTGAGGTTTATTTTGTGATATTTCTGATATTACTTGACCTTTTTTGTTAGAAAATGCCCTTCCTGAAATCAGAAATGTTCATAATTGTTATATTCTACGCATCATTTACGTCAGTTACAATAGGCATTAAAAGTGTAACTCACGATAACTAGATAACTGTTGCCTTGTGTTAATTATGCTTCAACTTTTGGGAATGACAGACATCTGGTAATTTCTCTTGTAATTTGAAAGTGTGGTCAGATTTCCGTGATACACTATTTACTATGAAGCTAGGAATGTATCAATATTGTTACAGGTGGCCGCTCTTAGCGTGCGAGGCACGGTTGATTTACCAACGCGTCCACTATCATTTGAAACGGGAGACGCAGCGGCTGTTCACAAAGGAATGTTTACAAAGCGTGCCAGTTATGCCTACCAGGGCGCGTGCCGCTCTTGACCTTGGGTATAGGGTGTTTTTGAGACATCTGAATAATGCTCTGGATTACTGACCTCGTTTCTCTCAGCTAGATTCGGGGTGCGGTGAACCTTCCAGGTCAAGGCCAGTGGCTATACAAGGTGCGTTGGGCCTCCGAGCTGGCAGTTGTTGAATGGACTATTTTCAGAGATAGACGACTAATGAGAAGAAAAGCGCGCGGCGAGAGTAGTGACTAACGGAAGGAAAATCTGCGGCAGTGAAGAGTACAACTGCAGGCTGGACTATTGGACTGGGTACGTGAGTGAAAGTCATTACAAGTGATGGCAAGATATATTGAGCACGTGTTAATGATGAGTACGAGTTAATTGACTGCAACCAAACAGATACATTAAGAAGGACGCTAATTAGATTTGAAATATGCATTAAATATTATGCTCACTGAAAATAAAACGAGTAATAGTGGAGATAGATAATTTAATGCTGAAAATTAAATCTGTGTGAATAAATTCGAAATCAAATATAGTTCTTTTATTTTTATTAAGAGCTCCATTCCTCACGAACTTAATATGCCTCTCAGGTGTCCATGTGACAATATGTCAACCTTGTTTATAGCCTTCTACATAATCTAATAGAGGAAATGGAGCAGACATAAATATATTCTTTTTAAATTTATTTAACTTTCGCTCGTTAATTATTGTGTACGAAGAAAAGTGTAAATATAAGTGGGCAGTGCATAATTGCAGAGAAAAATTATCAAAACTTTAATGTTTTAGTTTCTGATTAACTTTAATTTTATTTTCATTCATAAATACATAGACCAGTATTTAAACGTACCGGCATTTGTTGTTTTATTATATTTTCATCACAGAGAGAAATATGTAAAACCAATTATATACGAGACTTCACCGCTTCTTTGTTTCCAATAAAACTCTCGAACCAAATACGATACTTCCACAGGAAATAAAGAAATGACAATATTTTTCGATACCATTTTGTACTCGTAAAGGTATCTTGCAAATGAAAAGTTAATCATAAATAACATATCGAAATTGGAATCAATGTATGGAAAGGTAAAGTTTTAATTTTCTTAGGGTTAATCAAGATAGTTATGTCCACCATTAGACAGTAACACACATCCACCCGTGAATGACCGACACACCAAGAAATACACGCAAACAATCTAAAAGCAACTTAAAAACTATGCACTTTTTTCTAAGAGATTATATGTATGACCTGCAGAACAATAAAAAAAATTATGCACATTGCTATAATCCTGCTACTTTGAGGACATTACAAAATTAGTTTAATAGNGCAACTTAAAAACTATGCACTTTTTTCTAAGAGATTATATGTATGACCTGCAGAACAATAAAAAAAATTATGCACATTGCTATAATCCTGCTACTTTGAGGACATTACAAAATTAGTTTAATAGGTTACTTAAAAAATGATATTAACCAAAAATCGTGACAAATTACCGGAAAAAAAAAAGAAAACTTTGACCTGCAGAATTTCTTCTCTTTCCTCCCAATATACGCAGGTGTTGCAACGCAGGCTAAATTACTGCTCAACGATTACAGCTATCCTCTGCGTCGGCCACTGCATGCCACGTGTTGTTACGAGTTGTGGTCGGGCCCTTAGTTGAGCGGCCTGCCTGATCACACCTTCACTTATTTATCCAGGACACGGGCCGTGATCGCTGAAGTTAGTTATGAAATCGCAAACCACAGAAACCCCCTCCACCGGCCAGTAAACTGGGACAACGCAGCCGATACAGGACAGTGTAGTCCGTGGGCGGTGTCTTTTGTCGTCGGGCCATTGGAACGAGAAGACCACTGAAGATGGGTGTGTCCGGTCGTCGACTTGCGCCATCTTAATCAGCCTCCGGAATCATGAACAAGGTGGGGACTCTCCAATTAGGCTTTACTCAGAACGTGGCTGGTTAAATCTTTATTATAAAAAAATATAATTTAAAATTTTAGTAAATTATTATTGCTACCCCCGTTTATATTCAATCATATTTATGGTAAAATAATATTGCACAACCTCAGTGTTAAATAAACCTCTTTTATATAGTATTCATTACATAGTTCTTTTCAATAACTTGTTACGCCCCTATATCCCCGTTAAGGATAAACTTACAATATCAACAAAATATCAACAACTTAACAGTGTGGTCGCGTTTTCGCAGTATTTCAAGTCATTCGATGTTAACATGAGTCCCCTGGAAGACGGTGCGTGCGTGCGTGCGTGCGTGGGGGATTCCGACTGCTTCGCCACAGCAGTCACGCGCGCCAGGGGCTGATTTTATTGTCGATGCAGGAAGCCGAAACACATTGGCCTCGTATAAAATTGATGGCGCACGGAAGGTGGGAAAATAAATCTCCCTTTCTCTGGCGGTGGAATGGGTTTAATGCCTTCGCCTCTATACTGATTCAGCAAATTTCCCCGAAGGCAAAAAAGAGAGTGCAACTTAACTGAAGAATACATATAACGATTGCTGTTAAAGGCTTTACACGATGAACTGAGCACTTTTGAAATCCCTGCTTAAGATCTAGTAGGCCTACTTGTAAGCACATTATGTATTCTTCTACCATACGTAAAATAAACATTGCTGCGGGTCTCATACCACTTTATTCGTACATCGGTCAAGTGGCACTGTGAAATTACTACAAAACTAAATATTTCACAAATTTGCTAATTTTCACACTTTTATGCATTTAAAAACATAAAGAAATAAAAAAACATTATTTCAGTATTAACAAACGTTCACCTAACATTTTCGACCCGACGTTAAGACATGGAACTATTTCCCTCCGTCGTTACCAACTGTACCGGGTGCTTGCCAGTCAGTGTGCGCGTCAAAATGCATGTAGGTAGGGGCAGTGACATTTTTCAAAGGTTTGTTACAAAAGTTCTCAATTTACCGCGAACAGCCTATGAGAGAGTGTTTCTTTCTTCCGCCCCCACCCCCTTCGCCGTTAATTGTCTTGCAGTTCATATTTATACTTCTACAGTTTCGTAACGTTCGAACCGTAGCAAAATGTTAAACTTGGAAATATATATACCTTGATTGTAATATGAATACATCTACTCCCGCATTGTAATAACAGCGAAACACAAAAAAGTATTACGTTTCAGGTGCCACTTTGACACTTTTTGGCATTGTTAGAACCCTACTCAAAGGGGCTCAAAGCGTGTTTTTTTTAGTGATACTAGTTGACTAGTTGATCAAGAGTGAGATTTTATCATAAACTTATATAAATACATTTTTATAAAATTTCTATGTTCGTTTTGTGTTATTAAAAACGTTTTCGCTTAATACGATAGGCGGCCTGCACGCTAACTAACATAATCTTACATCTTAATCCGACCAATAATATCCATTGTTTTTTTCCAGGAATTAGAATGCGAAACTTAACGTTTCAAAAAGACTGAAATAGAAAATTTTTTTTATAAAGATGGGTTATGTGAAAAATCATATAACTACAATAAAGAAAAGAAATATAGGAAATATTTTTTTACCGGTATCTATGTGTGGCACTGATTATAACAGTAATGAAGAAATATAGCTAAAATAAGATTTTAGCATTCGCCAAATCAAGACTGTAACACGATAAAATGAATAGTCCAGTCGAAACTTGTTTTTAATATGCGTCACTACATTTTTCTTGTATTTGAAAGGCAACTCGACATGGAGTGTGTGTTTATACACAGTGCCAGTGAATTCGGATAACATCAGGCGGTATTCTGAACAAATGAGTAATGAATCGTATGCTGGCCACAATTTAATCTAAAATTAAATGCGATTAATTACATAATTTGATAATTGCTCTGAAGAATCAAATTGACGTTAAAAACTTCGAATGACGTGAGACGTAGTAAAAGTTTGTTCACTCCAGGCGATTTCATGCATAAGCTGTTAATGATCTCAGCTGATTAAAATAAGTTAAGATATCCATTCATTATGGGAAAAAGAAACTTGTGGGTTCAAAATCACCAGGTAATATTAATTATGATATATGTATACATACACGTGACAATAATGTAGAATTTACTTAACTCTGGTGGAAGTTAGCTTCACAGCTTACGTTCTTATGAAAAGATAAAAAGAATTAATCTTGAACTTGTCAGTTTTCGAGCCTTATAATTTAGTCAAGATATATTACGAGCAGCGAGATTTAATTGCAAAAAAACCGACGAAGGAAAATATATAGCTCAATAGATAGCCTGAAAACACAGTAATTAAGAATACAAAATGTGAAATAGGTTATTTTTAAACCAAATTCAGCTGCACATGCCAGCAAAATGTCGTCGCTGGCCAACAAAATGTTGGAACATCGTTCGCTATTCTCNTTTTTAAACCAAATTCAGCTGCACATGCCAGCAAAATGTCGTCGCTGGCCAACAAAATGTTGGAACATCGTTCGCTATTCTCGCCTGGTATACTCTATTCACGGTTACTTCCAATTTTTCTGAAGCCCTGCTAAAGTTCTACTTCCAGNCGCTATTCTCGCCTGGTATACTCTATTCACGGTTACTTCCAATTTTTCTGAAGCCCTGCTAAAGTTCTACTTCCAGGATGTCCCTCCGCCTCATGCAGACAAAGCTTAAATAAACCTAGAAAAATACACCAAATGGGCAACGCACCACATTCGTGCGCACTCAGTGTAATAATACTCTATGTAAGAACTGTTTCTTACGTATTACTAACACACCGGTTTTATCAATGTTGTCAATCATTTTTAATATACACGAAATATTACAATCTATATATAAAATATGAATAGAAGAGCAATTTCAACAGAAATAATGTACTTTTACGTCAGCGGAAGTATAAAATGTTTGTGATACATTATATATATATATAGAAAATAACCAAAAACGTCATGCATGGGGTAATTTTTTAAAGGTTAGATTAGGAAAGTGTGAAGAAAGCGCGGATAGACTATAACCTACTCACGAGCCTGCAGCTCAACCAGTAGGGAACCTTTCTCAGCTTTCCGTAGCCAATCAGACACAAGGCCCGTTCCTAGAGCATCTCGCAGCCAATTAATGTATGTGTACGCTGATATCAAAGAAACTGCCACGCCATTTCGTCTTTGTTCACTTATCTACTTTGTGACCGGACGTGGTATGCAATGATAGATTCCACTGCCGGGGGCGTGTCTTTGGAAGTTTCGTACCGTACGGGGGCTGTCGTGCAGTAAAGTTGTAGGCTGATTTTATGTTCTTTTCAAGTGGTTAACAGACTATGTTANGTCGTGCAGTAAAGTTGTAGGCTGATTTTATGTTCTTTTCAAGTGGTTAACAGACTATGTTAACTGTTGGTTTCTTTATTGAATGCATTATTTGTTAATGAAATACAATTGTTACAATATGTAGGAAATAACACGTCAAAAAAGTAGTACTTTACAATACGTAATTCATCGTACCATACAAACCTTTAAGAAAGGTTAGTTATTATATACACAAGGAGTTATTTTAAGTACAGCATGTACTGTACATCGTTTGCTGTATAAGCAACATTGAATGTTCTGTAAGCAAGAAACTAAACATGGTGGTTTATTGGTCAGACTGCTAGTC
Organism: Clitarchus hookeri; assembly: GCA_002778355.1. Lineage (NCBI taxonomy): Eukaryota > Metazoa > Arthropoda > Insecta > Phasmatodea > Phasmatidae > Clitarchus > Clitarchus hookeri. The sequence goes on from NQII01009103.1 coordinate 69,528, forward strand.
TTTCACTAAGAAAAACCAGGTTCGATTCCCGGCGGGGTTGCTCCCGAATTTTTGCATGTGGGAATCGTGACGGATGATGCCGCTGATTGGCGGTTTTATTGGGGATCTCCCGTTTCCTCCAGTAGATATATATGGCCGATTCTGGCACAACGGCTACTGGCTATGGTGCCGTCCGCGATGACGTCACAGGCGCGGCCTCGTTCACCTCCCCCCTCGCCGCTCCGAACCCAAGACCGGCCAATCCAGTAAGCCGCAACCGTAGAAATTATTGTAATATATAAATTATTTTAATAAAAAAATATAAAAAATTAAAAAGTATCGGCTCGTTATCTTGGATTTTTAGTAATTATATCGGTTTAGAGTGCCGCTTCAGATAATAATTCAATTAAATAAAAAAAAATTATTTCATAATTTTTTTTTATGTATCGAGTTGCCACTTTGGTACCCAGTGCATCGGGGGACGTAGTGATCCCCTCTCCTCCCTCAGAAAAACCTGTATACAAAATAAAATTATTTTAATTTTAAAAATGTGTAAAAAATAAATAATGTTGGCCCACTACCTCGAATATGAATTGATTTTGCTGGAAAAAAAACGTCCGTTTGCGTAGAACTTCCACTCGCTCGACTGCCATGACCCCTGCTAGAGTGCCATCGCCATTGTGTATATTTATTTACGAATTCAAAGGATGTGCTTCCCCTTACCACACACCATCCCTTCAACCCCCCTCAATCCACGCCATCCCAATCCCCCTCACCACCCTCACCATCCCTCACCCGCCACCCTCTCACTAATCTCACCGCCCCTCTCACCAACCTCTCACACCACTCACCACTCTCACCTCCCTGATCAACCCTTGGCCCACAAAATTAAAAAAATCGAGGATCACTTAATGTCATAACCCCACTCACCCTGCCACCCAGTCATAAGCACATTACCTCATACCAATATTTAATTTGGTTTTTGTGTATTATTGGTGTAGTGCATATCCTCAATCACGATAACCTCAAGAACTATACCGAATAAGATATTTTGTTTATAAACAAAATAGTAAATTTATGTTTGTTTGCATTTTAAGTACGTTTAAATGTAAGCGATGTAACATAGAGCTCGTATTTTTTTTTTCATTTGCGTTCGTATCGTAAATCATAGTATGCCCGCAATTTCGCAAGTCAGGTTGTAAGCAAGCGAAAACATAAATGGCATATGCGATTATAATTTGCGATTGCTTAGGGCCAGACTCGTGAAATTCAGTTTGCAAGCAACATTTCTAGCCGCAGGAAAGTATGCATGTATAGGCCCTACGACCATTTAAAGATATGGTGATTAGCTAAACTAAAAATAATCTTTAAATCATAGTGCTTTTTTTTTTATCAAAATCAGTTTATAACAGGGAAAGAAAAAAATTTAAGGTTAAAATATTGAAATAAGTTTTTGATTTTTTCTAATTTATTACAATGTATTACTAAAAATAATTCATTTTCGTCTGCGTAAAGTCTGCATCTGTATAAACACCACCTTCAGTTTTAACTCGTTAAATAAGAAACCAACTATTTTGGCACTTATGAACTTCATGTCGTCGTGCAGTAAGCTTGAAGGCAAAGTCCTTGCAGCAATAGCGAAACAGATTATACACTGAAAGTTATTTCTGTAGATGATACACTAGTGGACCCAGATGATTCGGCTGTCGTCATGATAGTCGTCACCTCCCTTTTAATCCTCAATTTCCAGTTTACTTTTCTTNTAGTCGTCACCTCCCTTTTAATCCTCAATTTCCAGTTTACTTTTCTTTATGCTTCGACTCTCAAAGCACTGACGTAGGTCGTGTTGTACAAACAAGTGACGTTGATGCAGGTCGCGGCTCCATGTTAGTTGAGATCAAAGGCAGGCCTTCGTATCACAATTCACCTTCTTTGTATAACGAGAGAATGCTTCCAAATCGATGTTAACTTACCATCGTCTGAAAAACAACTAAACTGCCAGCATGAATCTTAGCTCTATATTAAATACTTTCTCCCATCACTCGTAAAACGCCGTCCGATATTTTCTAAGTCCGAAAGAAAATTATTTTTTAATATTTTCGGGTCTAGAACTCGGGTCCCTACACATGCCTAACCAGTGGATATTGCTTAAACACATAAAATTAAAAGTTCTATACAACAATGAGTAAGGTACCTTTATGTTAACAGACGCGCAGAACGTTTGTGTTACATGAAATCTTTAGGAAACTACCAAACACGTCGTACATGGGCTGGTTTTTCAAAGTTTTCATTCAAAAAGTGTGAAGAAACCGCGAATATACTATAGAAAAACTTTTATATTTTCTGAATCGCACGTTTGCGAGGCGACTTTTGTAATATTCGCATTATAGGCGAACTTCACGCCGTTTTCTATTGACACTCCGACACGACCGACGTCGTCAGAAGTACTTACAAATTCCATACTACACCTGACACTTTGGGGGCCAATGGGAAGGGTTTCAGTAGACGCACGGCGCAAGAAACAACCAGTTATGAAATAGTTAGTGTGTCAGCAGCGACTAACAGCACTGCCAGGGAAAGCCAACGCTCGCATGGGTGCTGCCTTCTCGACCAGTGCAGCACCGACCATGATTTCGCCTATTCTATAACACATCAAACGTGAACGAGTATACTCAAGGTGATACGTTAAGGGGTACAGTAGGTGTGACTCGGGCGGCTGAAGAATATTGACGAATTTCCTTCAATGACGGAGCCAGGAAGACAACCGTACTCGAGTAAGGGAACGCACGGGACAGCACACGAAGTTCGGAGAACCACTGTCGAGCGACACACCGCCGGAACTGGCGGCGTCTTGGTCAGTGTGGAAGGATCTTCTACGATTCTCCATTTTAAATGGTAGTATAGTCTACTCGCAGTATCTTCACGGTTTCAGAATCGACACTTGAAAATCACCCCCCATTGACGTTTGTTTTTGTCGTTTTCGAAATACGTCATGTATAACAAGCGTTTTTATACATCTGTTAACATACAAAAAGCTTACTTTTTTGTTAAATTAAACTTTTGCTTATTTTGTTGTGTACATTTTAGTATTTAATTTATAATAAGTATTAGTAAAAACGGAGATAAATCAGGCGAGTTGATAACGTCTAGTAAGAAGTAGTTCCCGAGGGCAATATTATGAAAATGAGTGCGCACGAATGTGGCGCGTAGTCCCTTTGGTGTAATTTTCTAGACCCAGTTAAGCGTAGTTCGCCATGAAGTGGAGGAATGGCCTGAAGTTAGAACTGTAGCAAGGCTTCAGAAAAGATGGACGTAACCGTGAATGGACAATGATGGTGCCGTTCAAAGAAATTGGTTATACACGATAGTGCCGCGCCTATATAGAGTTAAAGTTTCCCAGGGCTGTTTCTGTACTGTCAAAACCCTTCGTGAGTCATGCCAGTCTCTACGCGTATCCCCTGTGTGACGCTTACGTAAGTGTGTGTCCATCTGGGATCGCAGCTTCAGCCATCAACGGGTCTGCGACGTCTAGAGTGGCAGTTGCAACAGCTATAGGAGGATCTTCCACAGGTTACCTTCAGACGTTATTACGACGACTCCTTACCGGACCGCATCGCCACTTGTATTCATGCTAGTGGCGGTGGCTACAATGTACCAAAGGGCGCGTTTCAAACTCACAATTTCTTCCATGATATACAGGTCATTTGCTAGATGTTGCTATAGTTTTTTTAATAGTCATTCCCTTTGTATTTGCCTAGTTTCTTTACATTTCGACAGTTTTTATAGTAACAAATGTACTGTTTCATTTATTTTTTTCTGACGCTACACCATAATTTACCATGATTAATGTTGGTAAGGAAAACTATGGACATTTATTCTCCTAATCTTTGTTGGGGAAATCCTATACAGCTGGCAGAGCTTAAATGTGACTAGCTATAGAAGAATGAGACAGAAATGCATATTTTTGGTGAGGAAGCTGTCTTTCACTGTATATCTAATAATGTGTTTTTCCTCGTAGAGACGTAGATTCAAGCAAATTAAAATTTATTGCCCACCCCCCGGTTCTATAAATTCAGTAGAATGAATTTTTCTTTTAATATCATAAAGTAATTTAAAATTCTACGGTTGCGCATTTCACACTACGGAAACTAGCAGCGTGTCGCTGTAATGGATCGGTATCTATTTTCTTCGAAAGGAGAAAACATTTCCTTATAGTCTGTCACAATGAATACACAGATATAAGCATCTTATATCAACCGAAGAAATATAGCTGTGAAATGTTTCTGTTTTACACAACTGTAAAGAAACCATATCTGCAGGATGCTATTCTAAATCAAGAACTATTTCCTTGGAACGAAGAATAAAATTCTTCCTCATTTCTTACTTCTCTTCAAGGTGCACACTATCGTCCGCTATGGCCTTNCCTTGGAACGAAGAATAAAATTCTTCCTCATTTCTTACTTCTCTTCAAGGTGCACACTATCGTCCGCTATGGCCTTAGGATAAAACACGTATAGGCAGGAATGCCAGAGATGACGATAAATCCGAACTACTCGCTAATCACGGACACGAACTGGTTTCGTTGTCCAATGAACACGATGCTGAGCAACAGGTGACGTGATCGCAGATATAAATCTCTTGATTTTTTTTTTTTTTACTTTTGAAAAAGGTCTGGTATGGGAAACCAAGATAAGTACGTATTAAAAATATCTTTGATAATTAACAATTCAAACGATAGTCAAACTATCAAGTGTACTTAAATTAATCATATTTAAACGTTACTCTGGAGATTATAAATCTGACAATAGTCATGATAATAATCATTGCTATAACATGTTTTTTAAAAAAGTGCAGTTTATAATTTCGTATTCGCTTTTGATATATATAAATTATATATAATACATAAAAAATATGTATATTGTAATTTCNAGTTTATAATTTCGTATTCGCTTTTGATATATATAAATTATATATAATACATAAAAAATATGTATATTGTAATTTTGTTTTCGCTTTTGATACATAAAGTTACAAGAATACCAATAGTTTCTTCTGCACCCCACCTCTCGTCAGTCACCCTGGCGGAGGAACTTCAAATGTTAGTTGGGTAGCAATATTCTGAGTCCCACCAAGCATAAGACACCCACGAGAAGCGTGTGTAGGAAGCCTCCACCATGGATCTGGTTATTCAGAGTGCGACCTCACACTAAAGGCTTGGCTTCGCCTCTTTTGCACCAATTATTATTTATCGCGTTGTAATTTCAGGTTTATAGAGAATTGCTGACAATATACGATCATACAAAATGTACATTTTACCAGTTGTTTAATATTTTTGTGCGTAATTTCAATTGCGTGTTATTTGCTTGTTGTAAAATGTAAGGAATATATTTATATTTTATCAATAAGTTTCTTTTTTAAAAGCAGGAAATTACACACAGTGAAAATTATATACACAAGTCTTAAACAGGTAGTAAATTGTAAATTTTC
>NQII01009103.1:87036-97525 GCA_002778355.1 Clitarchus hookeri
CTCCACATACACCACGACGGACTCTCATGGGGACCTTAGAGATGGGTATACAGTAGCGAACCATATGAGCCAACTGAGAATTATCATCACTTCTACGCTTAACCAAAAATATTGGAAATGAGGATGTAACGTTACAACTCTTCAGCAAGGCGTAGGATGCGTTAAGTGAAACACAATAACACACGTTCAGTGGAATATTTAGATTATTTAACGTGGGATGGCGTCGCACTAGTAATTAACTGATCAATAGTAGCGATATGTGATGTGCTTACGATATGGCAGGCAACTTACCTAAGGAGTGGGTTTCTAGCCAGTGAGGTCGAGTCAGTGGCTTCCCCCACCCCCGTTTTTCTCGTCTTGCACATCAACTGGCGAGGTGTGGGCGACCCACGGACCAACTGACCCGCCAGAAGTCAGTTGGCTTCCAGCGGAAACGGTGTGATACGTTCAGAGCGTGTGTGTTACGTTAGTTAACAGTGCAAAGGCGCACACAAAATGGACGGAGGAAATGACTGTCAAATTAATTGATATAACTTATACAAATATAAATAAGTATTCTGGAACAGTTTAATCAGTTGCATAAAAATATAAACGCCCGCGATAGCGCAACAAATAAAATTGTGTTACAAATTAAAATAGACGGATTTGGTGTCATCGATGCCAAAAAAAAAAAATGTTTTTATTTATGGGCAATATATAATAGGAATCTATTTAAAATAGAAAAATAAACTGCAAAACTAAGGTCTGGATTTTATGCGTCACGGGTCTCTCTCCTCCTCAGCAAGTCTCGAACCAATTGCTTCTTTTTATTGATCTCATCTATCAATATACTACGTCATTCTGACACAAATTCGCTAGTTGTATTGCTTATAATTTAATTTAATTCATCCATAGCCAGCACCGATGACGCAAACGCCATGCTTTAAATACTCTCACAGTCCCTCACAGCCGCGTGGCTTGCAACTGCAGTGTGGGCGGCCCACAGTAAATTTCCACGTCATTCACTGATGTCAGCTTGACTGGCGCCATTCTAACCGGCCTACCAACTGGCCTAGTAAAGACCAGCCTTAAGGGAACCGCTGTGCCTTTTCGTCGCTGAGTGCTGATAGTCCATTCACGGTTCCTTCCAACTCTTACAAAGCCCTTCTGAAANCCGCTGTGCCTTTTCGTCGCTGAGTGCTGATAGTCCATTCACGGTTCCTTCCAACTCTTACAAAGCCCTTCTGAAGTCTACTTCCAGGATATTCCTCGGCCTCATGCAACCAATGCTTGACCGGGTCTTGCACCGCATTCGTGCGCACTCTTAGTAATAATATTTTGTATAATAACTATTTATTACTAGGCATTACCAACACACCTATTTTCTCCCTGTTTTATTCATATCTATAATAAATTAAATATTTTAATTTATTTATAACACAAGTAACAAATTTAATTTAACAAAAATTTAAGGTATTTTATACTTAAAGATGATACAAAACTCTCAAGATACATAACATATTTAGGAAACAACCAAACAAATCATATATTATGTGATTTTTCAAAGGTTTGATTTAAAAAGTGTGGAGAAACCGGGAATGTACTTTATTTATCCTGTGGTACTGGCATGTGTATATTTTGGGAGAAAAATGACACTGCGGAAGCAGGGTTTTCTAAAGTGTGAAATAAACTGCGAACGCCTGTAGCGTAGTTGTACAGAACTCCACGCCTACGACAAGAATGAAAGAGAGAGGGAGAGACAGGGAGGGAGAAAACAATTCCAGATACAGGAAGTAATAAAACAACGTTGCACGTGAAGATNAGAGAGAGGGAGAGACAGGGAGGGAGAAAACAATTCCAGATACAGGAAGTAATAAAACAACGTTGCACGTGAAGATAACACAGTCTCTATATTCCCCGTGTTTGGTAAAGTTTCAAACTCGGTGGTTTGTTCAGCTCGTTGTCTGGCCCGAGGCGTCGCGACGCTGGCATACGCCGCTCGCAAGCGACGCCGGGACAGAGTAGGAAACTCAGGCCACGAAAATCTCGCCCGCGTTTTTGTTCTGCCTTCCGAAGAACTGCCAGACGTAGCTGAGACAGAGTACAGTAATTTGGGGTAACCTTGTGCCAAATATGGGCAACATCGTTCCACACTTCTTTCGTTTGCAACGAATGATTTGGAGCCTCCGCCTGGATGTATAATTCATTGTTAGATATTTAATTTGTAAGGAACATGGCAGTGCGAAGGTATTCGTCAAGCCTTCAATTAAAATAAAATCAGGCAGGTGGTACAATGTTGCCATGATGATACAAAGTTACTCTAAGTGACTGTATACCGTGGGCAGACAACTGTAGTGGCGGCAAACCGCTTAGCGCAATGGACCGCTGCGTTGCGGACGCGCGCNCTGTATACCGTGGGCAGACAACTGTAGTGGCGGCAAACCGCTTAGCGCAATGGACCGCTGCGTTGCGGACGCGCGCGTTCGCGAATTTTGCCCCTCTCTTTAGCTCTACGGGATTTGTTGTAGTTGTTGTGGTTGTTGTTGTTCCAGTGTCCCCACCTCCCACCAGTACGTAATCCCTAAAGCCGCAGTCAGCCTATTCCACTACCGTGGGCAATATCGTAAAACCTGTCGCAGTGAAATAAGACGAGACAGAGAATTACGTATACTCGAGGCCGTAGAGAAAACCAAATAGGCCTACTAGTTAAAATACATTCAATAGACTACAATTATTGTCTACATTTTTAGCATATTATATATTTGTATTTGTAATGTGAAACAATAGNATACATTCAATAGACTACAATTATTGTCTACATTTTTAGCATATTATATATTTGTATTTGTAATGTGAAACAATAGTCTGAAAAAAAAGGAGTACAGTGGAAGAGAATAACTTCCAAAAAACGCATAAATCTAGTTAGAAGACTTTTAAATTTTAAAAGTTTTCCTTAAGAAACTCAAAATTGAACAAAATTAATGTGTTAAATTCCAGTTCGAAATAATTAACCGTTGTTGTTTTATCACGCGGATCGCCCAAATTTCAATTTTAAATTTCTATGAAATATTTAAATTCGAAATAGCTGTTACGTTAAAGCGATACCGGAGATGAACAAAGCCATGGATTTCAAATAAATTGCAACGTGATACTCTCGTCACTTCAATAAGCACTTTTTCTGAAACAATACTTTGAGCTGAAATAACGTCTTAAAATGCGTAAGAATAAAATTTTTAAGTTGAAGTTCTCACATGTATACCTAAAAGCGCGATAAATGTTATTTTTTAAAATTATTTGGTATTTTTATGAAGTTATGATTGATTTCATGTCACGAAACCATGAAATACATATCAAACTATATAACAAAAAAAATTGGCTCTTTAACAATGTTAAGGCGATCGCCTACATGAACCTAGAATTATGATTCAGCGTGTTCGAAAAACGCGCTTTTTACGAGACTAATAAACGTTTCCTTAATGTTTAACCAGACGAGAAACGAATGAAACTCTTTCAAGACATCGCACATGCTATAAATATTGTAACAAGACGCCAGAGGGGCGTATCCGAGATTGTAAGGGACGGAGATCCTAATAAAACATAAAATAACTAAATTTGATTTTTTTAAATTTATTCACTTAGATATTAATTCCAACATTAAACTGTCTATCTCCACTCTATTTAGTGTCTTTCTCTACTCAAATTAATGTTGAGATATGGGGCGGCCACTTGGCAGCGCTCGTGAGCGTCTGCCGGTCGTGGAGGCGTTGACACTGCCACTTCACACGTCACAATCTTCATACTCTGGTTTGGGCCCTAACCGCGCAAGCTGCACACATCGCACAGAAGTCGGCTCTCTGCAGGCTGCTGCGGCTTTGAAACCAGGCCCATCAGGTCACACGATACGTTTCAACTGTAAATAGACGTATTCAAACACCATTCTTGGTTAGTTTAGGATGTACTGGAAGGATGGGATACTTCATTAGAAAATGACGGGTGAAAAACGTGCCGCCCACAAGCGCATGAGCTGTCACCGCACGGTCTCGGCGGTCGACAAACCTCTGGTTTTGTGTCCGACCCCTGGTTATACTGTGAGAACAGAGAGCAGACACTTGCCCAGAGGCGAAATAGCATGGTGGTTCCTTTGATGAGGACGAACGCACTGGCTCGCGGTAGTTTAGTGGTCAGACTACTCGCCTCCCACCTAGGCGACACGGGGTTCGATTCCCGGCGGGGTCACTCCGGGATTTTTGCGTGTGTGGGAATCGTGCCGGGCGATGCCGCTGGTCGGCGGGTTTTCTCGATGATCTCCCGTTTCCCCCGCCCTTGCGTTCCGGCGCCTTTCCATACTCACCTCACTTCACTCTCGTCGGCTCTAAAGACGCCGACGGTGGGAGTCGCCCAAATCTTCCCACTCCACTTCTCTCCACGAATCCATTCCTTCCTCATGCGCCCTATTAACTCGGTTGTTGGCTGGTGAGTAGGTTAGCAGGCGCTGATTGGCCAACGGCGTTTCAACGCTTTGCTGGCCTGTGGCGCCATTTTTCTGGCGTGTGCGTGTGCTGTTTCGCGTCTGCATTGTTAATAGAGACCTGAAAAATTCGCGTTTTCATTTCGGGACAAGCTAGAATTCAAAACCCCGTACGTTTGTATTGCTAATGCTATTGGCCTGCCCGTTAAATTACACCTCCTGGACAACTCTGAGCCAATAATAAATACACAGTAAAATGCAGACCGAATCACCGTCTTCCGCAGATACAACGAGCAACCAATGAACAGTGATATCTGCATGATTTTGCATACGAAAATAAAGTACAGCCTACAGGTCATTGAACTCATGCATTTTTCAGGTCTCTAATTATTAAGTGGTAAGAAAGCGCATAATGGAGTGGTGGTGGTCAAACCACGCTCAACCGGAGGGGCCATCATGCACCACGCTGCCGCCGACAGGTAGTACAGTACTTCTTTTCTCCATATTGCCATATTGACCAGGACGTTTGTATGAGCGTAAGTAGTTCTTTCTTATGTGTAGGCCGCGGAGGAAAACGTAACACCGTCACAATTATCATCACGCAAGACGGACGGCCTGTCGCCAACCAAGATTTCAGTCTCAAGCGCGGAGGAACAGGGTGGGTGAACGAGTCGCTAAATAAAATCAACTGCACGGGATGGGGAGTTACTACGAGCGTAATAATACGGAGATTTCAAACGAATGAACCATGGAAATTATTAATTAATCTCTCATGCTTTAGATTTTTTTTCTCTCTATTCAGTACCCGNGGAGTTACTACGACCGTAATAATACGGAGATTTCAAACGAATGAACCATGGAAATTATTAATTAATCTCTCATGCTTTAGATTTTTTTTTCTCTCTATTCAGTACCCGTTACTCACTAACTTGCTAAAACGTATTGCTAACTTTCAACACCAGTGGCTCGAAACTATTGTAATATTGTCTCAAATCATTCTACGAACGGAAATCTTTCACGTGGTGATTACAATAAATGTTAAATGTTGAACGATGCTGTTGCATAAAATGAACGCCGGTGTGAAATGCCGCTATCGAGCGTTTTTCGGTTCCGTAATGTTTTATATGAAGTTTAACTAAAAGTACTTGATCTAAAGGCTTGCTAAGTGATTTACACCTATATGATGCGAGTAATGCGTAAATAGTGTACTCTTTATAAAAATGACACTAATTCCAAATAACTTTAAATTTTTTATCCATCTGATAACTTGTAACTATCTTATCGTCGACGTATGAACGGCTTACATACCAAAGTGAACATAAGTTAGTCGTACAAAGGGTATGTGTAGTTATGACCTACAAGGGGTTACAACCCGGTATCCCACATATCTTGGACTGGCCTATAACCAATTGTTGAACAATGAAATAATCGCCCACATTTGTACGCGGTTGCTGAAAGTTCAGACCTGAATGCAGTCACCTATTGTCTGGTTCGCCTAAAAGGAAGCTACCGATTTATTTCAAACTAATAGAATAATTGGTCGGACTTCTGCATCAGGAAAACTTTCTAATGGAAAATATATCACAGGCTATCGCGACCATTCTCATCCTCAATCGGGCTTATGGGTTTAAGGGGACTCCCTAGTATGAATTTTTTTAACGCTTCAAGGTCATCTTCGGCCATAAGGAAGCTTCGCGTGTGTTCTGTTTCTTCAGAATTTTCAGCCGTGGTTATAGGTTCTTAGTACTGCAATTTTTTAAGAAAAAATTCAGCATAGTATAAAACATTATTTTACAGAAGAATAAATGTCATAAACAGGGGGCTACTTGCAGAGATTTTTGTTGACTTTGTCACTTTTAGTCGACCACATTTATAAATTTGGCAACTAAATACTGACTATAACTTCTGTCCTGAAAAAGTTTCACATTAAAATATTCCAATTTTTAAAAACTAGCATAGACACAACTTCTTGCAGTAAGGCCCATATTACAACTGGGGAGCCCCCTTAAGGCGGTGGCCTACTTAGCACTTGAGATACGTGCAGTGTTGGAAAGTTGCGTTTTTGAAGAAACCATTAGAAGCCTTCCAAAAAGGTTTACCTGCGAAAAGAAAAGCTCATTCAAGACGATGACGGAGTGGTGCTTTCAAGACATCACGCACATTGGAAACATTATTTTCACGCCCTTCAACGTTACTAAAAACGGCTTTCTCAGACCACTGTATCTCGAAATACACGAACCAGATACATGCGAAACTACGATAGAGACATGCATCGAATTTTGCTACAGAGTCTCCTCCAAAAAAAAAAATGATAGGATCACCGCTTGGATTCCCACGACCACTACTAAACCACCGCGCGCTATCTGAGTGGAGTGCAGAGGCGATGCCGCTTTATGTACGCCCTACGTCGCACACCGGGGCAAGAGGTCTCCATTCGTTGCATTGATTAAGGCACTGCTTCAAACCCTGCATGCTGCCTACCAATTTAAAGGGAATGTCATGTCAAAGAAATTTGTGCACACACCATGTAGATATATGTGGATTCCGAGGGGAACGAATCATTTACATATAGTAAGCAATTATTAAAACACCGATGGGACGACACTGCATGTGTCCAGGACTAGTATTAGGGTCTAAAAAGACACAAATATGTTGTAAATATGTTGAGATCAAATGATAACAAACATAATAGATAATCATTAGTACAAAACCACAAATAATTAAAATGCAATAAATGAAAACGAATTGAGTAAAATATTAACACATCAGATTTTCATATATATCAGCACCATCATCGGCATTGTCCCTAGCGACATCCTTATAGTCACTATCATTACAAACGATTGGATCCACCCACCAAATCTTCATCTTCATCAGCATCCTCATCGGCATTATCACTAGCAACATCCTCATCTTCACTACCATCACCACCACCAGTTGGATACATCCATCAGATCTTCATCTTCATCAGCATCCTCATCGACAATGTTACTAGAAACACATTCATCTTCACTATCATCACTACCAGTTGAATATATCCATCAGATCTTTACCTTCATCAGCATCGTCATCGGCATCGTCACTGTTAGCATCCTTATATTCATCATCATCACTGCCAGATGGATGAATCAACAACTCTTGTACCTCTTTCGGAAGGTTTTGCATGGTTTTATTTTTTATTTTCCTCTTAATGGATATAACAGGATCTGCTTAGAAAGAAGCGGTTAAATACTTCATGATTAGTTTTTTCTCGGCTACATATTCTGGTGTTGTGCTCTCTGTATGTCTTAAAATATTTATTGCATGCTACCTGGGCTTCTTCTGTTAATTTTACAGTTGGAAGCAATGCTGACGTGATAATTTCCGGTCCGTATATGAAATACGTATGTACTGTCAGTGGTATGTTGTACTATGTATACTTTCAACAAATTGCCTTGCCGTGTTATGAGTTTAAGCTCCGGTATTCGTATTGCCGAAACCTGGTATAGGTTGGTCTATATTCAAACCACAATGTTCTCAACACTCTTTCTTAATCCGAGCTCTATTTGCAGTTACAATGTTTTTGTCACTTCCTCGAGCTTGACCCTTCCAAATTGGAAATATATAAGCCACATGCTAAAGCCATTCGAACATGCTAATCCACCCATGTAAGACAGACATGCTGAATTGGATGTTGTCTGTATTTATTTCCCTCCTAATCATTTCATATGCGTCATTAACTTGCTTCGAAGTAGCGCCACACACAGGTAGCATGTTTGCATGTCTGTGTTGGATCAGAAAATTACTTGTCTTGATGTTTTGTAATTCTTCATCAACTCTTTTCTTCTCCGCAGTAGATACGTCCGTAGATTCCTTAATAAATTCAATCCTCAGAGGCCTACAGTATCTTGTGGATGCAGGTGGTGGGTTTTTCCATATGATATTTTTCACGACAAACCAGGCGAAGTGGGACCTGCAGCTCTTAAACTCATTTGAATTGCGTATTTTAGAACACCAGCTGCCGTAGTCTGCATCAAGTCTTTGGTATTCTATCGTTTTGCGGACTCACAACTCGCTTCAAATGAATTTTCCGGTCGACCACGTATATACCCTGTATACAGACAAAATGAAATCGAAGACTCAAGCCATTCTTTACTACGTTTCTGAAATTTTTATTTTATTCTGCATGCTTTCATCCAACTGGACTTATACTCAGAATTTAAGTGAAACAGTTTTTGGTTCAAACCATCAATGTTTTCTGATGTACCCTTGGTTTTTTTTTTCGTGGGCTCTTCTTTTAAGTAGTTCAATTTTGTATGTTACCGCCAGCAGAACGTCTCATTATATCTAGGATTTCTCTCCTCGTTATAGAAACAGTTTTCGAACTCATATCTGCAATAAACACATGTCTAGATACAATATATTCTGATTTCGTTTTATTTCGTTTTCATATCGTTTCCGAAACAGTCATCCTAGTGAAGGAAGTAGCACAAAGTAGGAGAAAAAAACAAGTTCTCGGTATTTTGGAACGATTACGTGACACGGAGCAACAAGGAACGATGCTTGATCTCGCTTGAAACACAACTAAACTGTTACGTTTTCAACTAGATCGAAAGTAAATGTAACATTTGCACGTACTTTCTTTGCAGGCTTATAGTATTTTATTAAGCGTCTAAAACGATTTTTTTCTTATTGCTACAATAGTATTACATACATGACGTAGACGGGTCCGCCGCTAAATTTCCGCTTCTCTTTACGTGCACCGGCTAGGAAAGACCACAAACAGACGAGGGCCCTGCCATGCAGCCAGATAGCCCTATCAGCGAGACATGCTGCAACAGGTTAGTTCAGATCCCCTTCCACTCAGAATCGTCAATTATTCAGACCCTCGCCCAATTTCGTTTTTCTATTTTCTGGCAGGTTTTGTCGCCGTTTGCCCCAACGTGCGCCGGTCGGTGTCGCCGTAGCGCTTCATTGATTTTCGCCTTTCACAAACTCCTCATTGAGCGACCGTCTTCAGCACATCCAGGATTTCTAGCCTGACTTTTCGACGGTCGTTACAGCAGCTATCATCAGGGAGGTTGTGAAGATTACCGAATAGGACTGTGCGATATGGAGATATATGGATCACCAAACATTAATTTTTAAATTTCGTAACCGCGACATAGTCCAACAGTGTAGATCAGGGTTGCTCATACTTGTACCATCAGCGATCGACCCCAAAAAAAGTAGGGGGCAAGCGATAGACAAAAATGTAAGGGGGTAGAACTTAGTTCTAACATGACAGATGGTAAGCATGTCGCTGTTACGATCTATGTATGTTTTATTTTTGGTTAAGCCCCGGTCACACTCGCGTGTTATTATGCGAGTACACTTTGATCAGGTTATGTATAAATTTTTTAATCGTTGCAGCCATTTTTCGAAGAGAGCGCGACCTAGCGAGAATATTCATAACGATTAGCGCGGAGGTGTACCCTCATAACGATTAGCGCTCCAGGCGACGGATAAAGTTGTTGTTTGATTTAACGAAACTTGCAGACTTGCCAAAACGTAATAAAACTCACCAGGCGGTTTCTTAATCCAGAAAGCCATTCTTTACGAACAATGGGAGCAAACAATACTAAGCCGCGCCGACAACTCCGGCGGTGCGCAGCGTTCTTTTCGGCGTGACTTTACATTTTATTATTACGTATCACAGTGTCGCCGTACGAGTGGCCGACGGAAGGCGCTTATTTTTAATTTCTTGAGGGAATGTGGACATATGTCCGCGATCGACTTTTGAAGATCTCGCGATCGACCGTTTGAGCATCCCTGGTGTAGAGCAATATATTACATATCGCGATATTACTGATATAGGATATTAGCGATACGCAGTAGCTTGTGGAGAACTGTTGCAAGGTAAGCTGGTGCTTGCTCACTGCTTCACATTCTCGGTTCACGCAGCAGGAGCCAGTAACCACCATGTAGTCTGGGGAAACTGAATGCATCCCGACCACTCACAAGCGAGCAGCAAGGGACACATTACACGCTTCCTGTGGCGTCAGCTGCCGAGCTACGTTTTAT
>NQII01009104.1:0-14497 GCA_002778355.1 Clitarchus hookeri
GTAATAAATAGGAATCAATTAATTTTATAAGACAAAACATGAAATTCACATTTATCAAATCAAACATATTTTTTACTATAAAAAACACACTGTAAACCACACACCCATATATTTTGCCAATTTACAAGAATTTTGATGAATGTACAGAAATGTTCGTGATGCAAACGTTAGTTACTGTTTGTATCAGAGAATTTACGAAATAAATACAGCTCATTTCCAAGTTGAAATTTAACCAGCTTACGGGATTGCATTACAGGTGCTTGACAAAAACTAATGACAGCAGTCTAAGACACGAGGTATCTTCATGAACAGTAGAGTCCTTCAGCACACAATGTCTCGAAAGTCTATATTATCAAGGTACACAATAAGAAGTTCTAAATAATTATGAGACCAACGAAAAAAAATTGATTTAATGAAACTATTGCCAGTTTTTGCATTCACAAATTGAGGTTATGTTAACTTAAAATGCAAACTATTGAGATNCAAATTGAGGTTATGTTAACTTAAAATGCAAACTATTGAGATGATTTCGATCAAACAAAAACCAAAT
Organism: Clitarchus hookeri; assembly: GCA_002778355.1. Lineage (NCBI taxonomy): Eukaryota > Metazoa > Arthropoda > Insecta > Phasmatodea > Phasmatidae > Clitarchus > Clitarchus hookeri. The sequence continues at coordinate 551 of NQII01009104.1, forward strand.
TTCCTCATGCATTATGTACAAGCTATACTTGAGACTGTCGATGGAAATAACCAGGTGAATAGCAACGTTCTCGAAATAACTACAACTCATCAAGTTGAAATCTAACATTCTTACAGGAAAACATATACACTTAGAAACTTGGTTATATTGATGTTAATGAAGATACTTTATATCAACTGTTGTTCATTATTTTAAGATTTACTTATATAGCCTATGTTTAGTTATAATTTTTTCGCAATTCAGTTAAATATTTAGAAAAAAAGTTTTTTTTAAGAGGCTAATAGACTAATATTGGTCAGATAATCTTGTCTATACCGTTTTATAAAATTTTTGGTATTTGCTAAAATTGTAATTCGCGTTTCCTTGGTTTGCCGATATTCCGTTCCGTTCAGTTTTATATTACGGTTCCTGTGTATATATGTTAACTTCTTATGTGGCCTCAGAATTGAAACTGTGGGAATTTAAAAAAACATAATATTTTATTTATGCCTAATTGACAAGTGAAAAATATATACTAAAAATGAGAAAAACCTAAAGAACTCAACATTGGTTTATCGCTGTAAAGTAGGGTAAGAGAGTGACTATTCTTAACACTGTTATCACAGAGGCGCACCTAGATTCCCGACTGAGCGCCATTGCGGCTGGACGCAGTGCCTGTGTCGTTAGAGTCTAATCAATGCGGCCGTCGCAGGTCGCAACTGCCTCCGCGCGGCCGTCATCTTCCGACGGCTGGGGAAGCAGAGACGCAAGCGTCATAACAGTAGCCGCTGCCTGCCTAGGCCACCAAACGGCGACCACACATTCAGAAAATAAAGGGTTTTATTCAGAAACGGTTCAAGTTTTTTGAGTGATGGCTTTAAGGTGGTTCACAAAATTTTTTTAGGATAATTAAATTTTTATTAGTATAAAATATGTGCAGCACATATTTGTTACAACTATAAGTTCTATAAGAGGCCAATGGACAACTGGACGTAACCGCCTTCTGTCATGGTGTCACGTGACGGTGAAGTGGAGAGTACCGCTGCCTTACGGTTAACACATACTACATACTAGTGTGATAGGCCATTTTGAGTTTTGGCTGTATTGCAGTTAATGGATTATACCATTTAACTATAACTTTTGTTAGAATTGTTATAGAAACTAGTTTCAGATTTCCATTTATTTGTAATGATTAGCATAGTTCGATGTGTGTATTGGGAATAGTGTTAAGTATATAGATTCAATTTCAATATGTAAATTAGAGAGGATTAAAAAATCAGGAAAGGGTAGTAATTGATAGTGTCATGGGTGCCAACCAGCTCCGTTTTGTGAAGGGTCATTTTTTGTGTAATTCTTGAGAGGAAAAATTAGAAGTCAGTTTAATTGGTTACGCGTGGGGACAAAATATACACGCCCAGAAGGCGGGACAATCCAGCATGCCTGCAGATAAATTGAAAATTAATTTGATCATTATTGACTTTATAATTGAACTGTTTGACGTATATGTAGATAATTATATTAATGTAAACATATTAAAAGTTAACTGAGGTGTGCAATCGACAAGTATGTTCGCTATTGTTGGTATTGGGAGTGCGTGATAGGCTTAGGACGCTTTGCCGCGTTTTGGGGGCCCGGTCGTAGGAATTCTGTTGTGTTTTGAACAGTCGCTGTTTGAGAGTCACCCTGCGTGGCCGGGGGTGTCTCGTGAGACCCGCGGTTCCTCGCTGATTGATAGGCACCCTGAGAGGTCGGTGGCGGCTAGCGAGAGCGCAGGGTCCACGGTTTTGTCCCGATTACATTAATTATACTCTCGTGCCCGAGAGTTTCGCCTGATAAAGTCTATTCGCGGTTTTTCACACTTTAGAAATGAAACTCTGAATAAACACTATAACGTGCTTGGTTGTTTTCTGTATGTCATGTATCTAAAGCGGTTTATAATGGCGTTAACATGAATTTATTTCGGTTTAATTAATCTTTGCTACTAATATTTTACCTATAAATTATTATATTTCATTTAAAACTAATATAAATAAGGGTAGAGAGCAAATAGGTATGTTGGGGATGTCTAGTAAGAAATAGTTCTTATGTAAAACATTATTACTCCGAGTGTGCACGAATGCGGTGCGTTGTCCCTCTAGTGTAATTTTCTAAGCTTTGTATGATGCGTAGGAATATCACAGAAGTGGAACTTTATCAGGGCTTCAGGAAAGTTGTAAGTAACTGTGAATGGAGTATAAGTCGAGTTTCAGCGCAAAGTAGTGGAACAGATAGCACGTCGTCGGGACGTTCATGAAAATAAGACGAACAATATTGAAACTACTTTCTGTTTCTGGAAAACCATAAAGACAAATCAGCGTTCTATCATCACTTTGTAAGGAAACAGTGAAGATATTTAATTAATTACTGAGGGGACAAGGTATAGGAAAGCGAACGCCACACTACGGCATTAGTTACCTGAATTCTGTTGATTACTAGTACAACAGAAAGCTATTAAACATTCTGATATTTTATTTTAGCATAATTCCGCGAAATTATGGGTGATTAAACCTATTTAAACTGCAGGAGGAGCACGGTGGCTGAGCGGTTAGACTGTTCACCTCCCACCAAGGCGAACCGCGTTCAATTCCCGGCCGGCTCAATCCGGATTTTCGCAAGTGGGAATCGTGACTGACGATGCCGCTGGTCGGCGGGTTCTTTTGGGGTTCTCCCGTTTTCCCCGCCCCCTCGACAAGACGCTGCTCCATACTCGCAACACTTCACCCTCATCGGTTCTCAAGACCTGGCTGTTCAGAGTCGCCCAAATCACTTCACTCACACTATTTACACTGCAAAACAAACGTTCACCTGGACAATCGCGACACGCGACTTTCGTATTTTGTATTACGCCCGGTTATGTTTTAAACTAATCGTAGATTCTCGTTTAACAGTTGTCAAGTCACAGTGGATTTCACGAAAAAATAATAAATTCCATTTATCTAATTGTTGAAAAACTACAAACACACAAATGTTATGTACATTATACATATCATTAGGATACTTGCTTCAATGTACATAGAAAAATAAATAATCCTTCTGTTCTGTATTTAATTTTCAAGCAACTGAAATATATCCATTTCCCGATAAATTATTTAAAAATTTAACTAAAACGTTATTAAATGTAAGTCCTCATAGACACAACTGTGACGTTAGCTAACAAAAAATTGTCATACATTGTACAAAAATCAACGTTATCGTGTCTATTTCTATAAAATATAACGAACATGAGACAATATTTCGTTTACGAGACTAGTAAGACTATAGCCTAAATAAAATTATCATTTTACAAGAAAAAAAAGTTTGTCTCATCTAAATTGCTGATCTGCTGTTCGGCAAATAGATATTTATTTCAGATTTTGTGTGCAAAGAAATTTATTTACCTACACTATAAACCGATACATAATAGCAAATTATAAAAATTCAAAAGTAGACCTACCTCTTAATATTGTCGAACACAGAAAGCGCTACGCATAGCAGATCACTCGTCCTCCTAATAAAGGAGATTTCAGATTTGGGACATTCAGTGCATTTTCTCATCATGCAATGATGACTTTGCAAACTCCATACCAGCATTTTGTAAACTACTATGAATTTCGGACCATTTTTAATATTAATTTTTTATTCTGGCGGTATAAGAAAACATAAAAAGAATGCATATCTAATGCATCTGTGATTACACATCACTTAGTCATAAGTTCGTATTGGCATCTTTATTTCACATTCTGGTTGGGCCTCCTTGAAGTGTAAATACATTCATATCCATAAAAATAGCCGTACCAAGATATAAATTTCCACAAGATCCAGAAATTTGTGTATAGACACATCACGGGTAATATTGCATCTGATTTAATGTTGGCTGCGACTGACTGCTTAGAACTGCCACCAGTGAGCCCTATCAACGCTAGAACCCTGGTAATGTCAACATTCGCAAGACGAATCTGTACGCGCTATAGTTGGTGTGCGCAAGGAATGAAAGTTTCTATGTAGCATTACACTTCAGTGACATATTCAACACAGGTGTGAATGACTTAGAGAATTAGAAAAAAAAGCAGATCGTTGAAATACTGAAGGCAAGGTGGTGCGTTCTCCGAACTGCCCAGCATCTAGATCGTTGATATCGAACTGTATGACATTGTTGAGGGCAAAGGGAACCTGAGAGAACACATTCAACCAGAAAGGCTCTGGGCGACTCAAAATGACCATCAGAAGAAAGAATAATTTTATCGAAATAACAAGCGCGAACNCAACCAGAAAGGCTCTGGGCGACTCAAAATGACCATCAGAAGAAAGAATAATTTTATCGAAATAACAAGCGCGAACTTACGTAACAGTGTTTTATTTAAATAACTATTCTGAGATGTTCCTTATGCCACCTGTACAATTGTGAGGGGACTTGCAGCAGAAAACTCACTCTCGACGTCCCTTACACGGAGTTTTATGCACACCCAGAGAACGGCGAGTATATGTGAAGCTTTGTCACAATGAGTTTACATGGACGGCTGAGGAATGGTAATGCTTCTTCCTTATGGACGAAACCATGTTTTGTCTGGACACCGATTACAACCTTGCCAGAGTACGAACGTGCACAAGACAGCGCACAAATTCCAGAGTTAGTGTTTTCTGACGCGCCGTCAGAGCTGGTAACGTCATGGTGTGGGTAGCAGTCTTCAATTTTTATTGATATTCCCCGACATTAATCAGGAGAACACACTGATGGAAAGCGGTAAGTTCAGGAAATTCTACTGCATCATGTGCTTCCTTTCAGGAGACGGCTATAACGTACATTTTCCAGCAGGTTAATGCAAACCCACTTGCAGCACGTTGTTCTGGGAATGCTTTCGTGCTTTCCTTAGACAACACGGTCTCCAGACTTGTCGCCCATTATAGAAGATACGCGGTGTCAGCTGGAACGGTGGGTCTGCATCATGTGGAGAGGAAGTTAGTGCAACTGTTGGACGATATTCCACAGGATGGCGCTAGACATCTCTACGACTGCATGCCAGACAATATAGCTGCATGTATTCGCGTTAGGAGTTGTGGAACAATGCACTAAAAAATACTTTAAAACTATGAAATTTTGCCAACATAAACCTTCCATTTATCTTGATATAATCAGTTATTTTCATAACAGTCCGGATCGCCTGTTCCAAATTCATTAAATTTTGACGTATCCTGGCTACAGCAATCTCTATGTCAGTAAGTGTAGCTTTCGATCTGGTTGCCAATACGTAACTGCTTATGTTTGTTATTTTTCATCAATAAAACATAAAAATGCATTAATTGTCTAATAGGGAAATTTGTGATAGTGTCTTCCTATGTTTAGAAATCAGAGAATTTCGTAAGTCTGGATCAAATCGCAGAGTGTCAAAGATCGAGGCCACACTATACGTGACAAGAGCACAGTTACACGACACGCATCCGAGAAGAAAATTAGTTCTCATGGAGATGACGAAGCGAAATTTTGCTTCAATGTTAAAAGAAGTTGATGGTTATGTATTTTTTACAAGAAAAAAATTTAGCGTACATCCTATCAACAAAAATAGACAAACATTTGTCTACTTTATTACTGACGTTCGATTATACAAATCTTTGTGTGTGTCTTCTGCCATAGAGCTCTGCGACTTTTAACGACACTGATCAATATCTCATTTGTCCCCCATACCCAAAGGCACACAAAATTATGAGTGGTTTGATCTATCAACGCACAGGAATCAAACTTTCTTGGTTCGATAGCGATGGATCGCGATGTCGTCGTGTCGTGTGCGATCTCTCAGCGGCAGTGTTGGCGACTCATTACCTTAGGCCTGCTTGACAGTTATTTTAATAACTGGCGATCGCGTTATCGCTCACCACATCATCGTATCCTAACAGTGTCATCGTATGTTTTATTATCACACTGATGTGACAAAAATACTGAACTAATTTTTTTTTACATCTGAAAACATCGCATGTACCCATGGCTTATGCACGTCTTGAAACCGCTAACACTGTAGTACGGAGATTACACTCTAGCGACTCCGGCTATGGAACTCATCGCCAGACGTTATTTATTCCGAGGTGGTAGTGAAGCTAAACTTTTTCAGTGACAAAATCAAAGCCACTGAATGGCTAGCCGGTTCACAGCGTGGTTGCAGCAGAACATATTTCCAACTTTGTTTTGGTAATTTTTAAGGTCAAACCTAGAAATGTTGAATATTATTTGCGTCATTTATTCCAAATTACTGAAATACTCCGTGCGCATGCAAGAGCGCATATGCTTGAAACTTGGAAATATTTTTTGTCATTATTTTGTTTCGGGTAAACAAGGTTTACGTAACCAGTTTACAAGATGGTGATTATGGAGGGTTGGGCTGAAGCGTCACCATTAGGCGGGAAACATGAAAAGGCGAAACGTTTACAAAGCAGACAGGAAAGAGCGATAATTACTATATTATTAAACAAAAATCCGTGAAAAATCATTGTTTATATTCAAATGGTAAGCAAGTACAACTTGACATAACCACAATTAAGTCAAAGCATTCTGGCAGGAAATCCTAATTACTAACTAAACTTCTCTGGAAGAAATATTATAATTTCACAGTTACGTTAATAAACTTTTTTAATAATAATTTTCCATCCGACATCTACTACCGTTCATGCCTCGATTAGCAACTTGCTCATAATATTTTTTTTTTGCAAGATGTGTACTATATCGAGCTCTTTTAACGCTTAACGATTTTCCAAGTATCGTTTTTCGCTACAATATTGGGAACATATCTCACGTTTATGGACAAATCACAATTTTAAAGCCAATTCATATTTTTTAGTTGAAAATCCGCCCTCAGGAAATGATCGGAATGTAAATGTCATGGCAACAAAACTCTCTCGGATGTACCGGGGCCGCGATAACCGGATAGGAACGTAATCTGAACTTCTCCGCCGCCGTTTGTTAAAGGTAAAGATGGATTGAGGGAGGGGGGAGAGGTATGGGCCGTCTTTCCAATATTGCGGCTTTGAATGCATAAACGAACCTCGCCGTCGCGAAGCGAAGGTTTTCCTTCAAAACGCGCAGCCCGAGACGTAGGACCGGCGTCTATACGGGGGACATCGATTTCCATTACCGGCAGTTTTTCTTCCATTCAAATATTCCGGCCTGATGGAGACGGGAGTACGTTGCTTCCCAGCCCTCGCGGGCGAACCGACGCGACGCGCCATTTTTCAGCCCCGGTTATACGGGCTAATTTGTGTATATTACGGATCCCAGAGGGGTAGCAATTTTATTTTTTTTGCAATATTAATGAAATTTTGACGTTAGCACAAATTTCTCGTCGAAAAGGCAAAACGTAAGAGATTGAGTGCAGAGAAATCACGGACATACGACCAGCGGATCTCAGACATAAAATGTTCTTGTTCGTTTCATGTTAACAAGCACATAACTTCAAAGATTACCAAAAACATTTTCAAGTTAATTTAAATATTAAAGTTGTTCTCTGTAACAGAACAATATTAAAATGAACGTATTTGTTACAAATCAGCATTTGGTTATTTTTTTTTTCAATCCACTGAATTCATTTTTTCTTCTTAGCCATCTACGATGCTTGTGTACCAGGCTTAAAATAACGCATTTATGGCCCATGAATGCACAAGCGATGGAAACTACATGGCTGTCATTACGATAATGAAATATTCATCAACTTGTATTCAATTCCGCTATCGATTAATATCCCCTCGTGGGAGGGTAGAGAGCCCAGGTGTTAGGCCCAGGTGCGTATCTGTAGGTTACCACGCCAGCGTATCGCGATGGCTTTCCATCATCGTCTGCGTTAGATATTGCGTACGTTCGAACAAACGTCAGTGTCAAAAATTTCTACAGTGACTGAAATTCCCACAGTTATTCAGCGCCAAATTCTGATGTGATTTTACCAGTGTATTCCGAGACGTGTGTACATAGATCTGCATTTTATCACGACGAAAGCAAATGCACTAATATTTGGCGCTTTAAACTCTATTTACGTTTATCTAGATAACAGACACTTTTACCAACGGTTTTCTGACTTTTGAAANTATTTGGCGCTTTAAACTCTATTTACGTTTATCTAGATAACAGACACTTTTACCAACGGTTTTCTGACTTTTGAAATTTTTTACGGCATTGTTTTACTTGGAAATTTTCACACGGGGAGGGATATATTAAAAACTCATAGTGATAAACAATGTATAGAAAGCACGCTTTCTTCCTGCCTAAATATGAAGGACGGCGTACTTAAATATTCCCTTGTTGCATGCGTCACTTGCTTTGTTACAAGAACAACGTACATTTTTGTTTACAATTTTTTACTTTTTGTTTGCTGCTAATGAACTGAAGAGTACTCCGCTCTGTTTTGAAATACGAGGGTTATTCGGAAAAAATGGTCCGATTTATTATAAAACATAAATTATCACAACATTTTTTCAAACTACTTTTTGTATTTAATTCCTTACATGTTTCTCTATTTTTTTACATAGCTTCCATATATGTTTCAACATTTGTTATAACGTTCTACAAGCTTTTGTATGCCAAAGTCATAGATGTCTGCCGCCTGTGAGGATAACCAGTCTATAACTGCCCACATTCGTAAATTCCAATGCTAAAGTTGAAATTGTGAATCGCCGGTCTTCACGAATCTTTTCGTCCACGGCTTTGACCAAATCTTCTGTGATCACTGATGGTTGGCCTGATCGCAGTTCATCATGGGCATTTTCCCGTCCGTCCTTGGAAGCTCTCACCCACTTACGTACTTTGCTGTCACTCATCGCATTGGGGCCATACACTTGACTTATCTGTCGATGAACTTCCGCTGCTGAAACGTTCCTTGCTGTCAAAAACCGAATCACTGACGGTATTTCACAGTCGGTGGGCTGATCAATTGTTTTAAACATTTTGAAATGACACTGTAAACAGCACACTGCAACAATACCAATGCAAATGGCGTCGTTTGACGAGCAAGGCATGCCGTGAGTCGGTGCGCATGCCCGTTACAATGTTCGCGCGACATTCGATTAGCTACGGCGATTCGGACCTTACTTTCCGAATAACCTTCGTATATGTACCCTCATGCAGGCCACAGAATGGCGGAGTCATGTAGTTCTTATAAGAAATTCATTATAATATTTGTGAAAATATTTTGTCTGTGCTTTAGAAAGTCGTTAGAAAATTTGCCACGCAAAGAGCGAAGCATGTACAACACATATCCTCCCGCTTTTTAAACGATAGATAAATATTGAAAGCAATTATTTGTAAACAGGATGAACTTGCAGTTTTGAAAATCTAATTGTTTAAAAACGGGGATATGGTTAAGTTTATAATTTGCGTGGCCACCACCATGAAACTTTCAGACTCATTAAAGTTTCAACGGCTCTTGCGTTCGTGTTAATTATGTAGATGGAGAACGGGAATGAATAACAGACATACATGGGCTAATATATAGACACAGTTTGTTTACTATATTACACCCAAAGAAGTTTGAATAACTTTTTATGAAATTTCCTCTAAATGAACCGGGATTTTTCCTATGGTAAACATATTTTACACACATNACGCAAAGAGCGAAGCATGTACAACACATATCCTCCCGCTTTTTAAACGATAGATAAATATTGAAAGCAATTATTCGTAAACAGGATAAACTTGCAGTTTTGAAAATCTAATTGTTTAAAAACGGGGATATGGTTAAGTTTATAATTTGCGTGGCCACCACCATGAAACTTTCAGACTCATTAAAGTTTCAACGGCTCTTGCGTTCATGTTAATTATGTGGATGGAGAACGGGAATGAATAACAGACATACATGGGCTAATATATAGACACCGTTTGTTTACTATATTACACCCAAAGCAGTTTGAATAACTTTTTATGAAATTTCCTCTAAATGAACCGGGATTTTTCCTATGGTAAACATATTTTACACACATTCAGGAAGTTTCGGCATCGATGCCGGGTGGTTGTAGTTGTTGGCGACGAGTATTCTACAAGCGCTTCAGTAATATCATTACAAAATTTGGTTACATTACAGCAAGGTCCTTGCAAGTCTCGGTGCATAAAAGAGGAAGAGAGGTAGTTTCAGAAGAAAAGTTTGCAGTGCTTCTTGCCACTCTAATATGTAAAAAAAAAAAAAAAAAAAAAAAAAAAANAAAAAAAAAAAAAAAGTTTTTTTGTGTTGTGTTTAACGGATAGTTTGTTAGAGGTTGTTATACGATTAATACAAAAAGATAACTAAAAGACACCTAATTTATAATGCCAAATACAGTCAACTTAAAATTCTATATATTAAAATTAATTTTTCTGAATGCTTTTTTAAGATATTATGCTGTCCAATTCTTAAACTAAAATTAAATAGACTTTGGTGCTTTTAAAAAGTTATTTATAGGAAATAGCAATATAGAAAGAGATAATTTATCAAAACTTCTTCAACGAAAAAATTGAACTCAAGTAACCAAGCATGAGATCAATGAGTTTTCAGGACAAAAATAGTATAGGTACGTCAGTAAATAAACGTTTTAAATAATTATAACAGTACACATGTATACACCTTCTTTTAAATGCTTTATTTCTTGTGGTAATTCGAAATATCTGTGCACAGCAGAAAACATAGGTAGTACTGCATAAGTGGTAATCAGTAGCAAAATAACCTTCACCCAAAAGTCTTCTCCGAAAGAGAAAACTGTCACTGGTCTAAAACTATTTTAATTTTATTTTTGCCAATAATTTTGCCTTACTAGTAGAATTTTTTAATGTAAAAAAAGGGAGGGGAAATATTAACATTAAAAGAATGCGGCACACACTGCTGGCAAAATTTCCCCAGCATTTTACGGAAAATTGGTGTCAAAATAAATTTCGTGAACTCTTCGTAAAAGTAAGGATACATAGTTTTATCAGTAATGGACTTTCCGTAAATTTAATAGAACTATCCGTGAATTTAAGGAACTTTTCAAAAATTTGCTAGTTTATTTTTTTTGTACTTGTTAAAAAAATCTTCACGAAAATAAATTATTCGATTTTTTATGCGGATTTTATCCTGTGTATAGCAAAGAAAAAAAATTATATATATATATTATTCTGAANTTAGTACTGCATAAGTGGTAATCAGAAGCAAAATAACCTTCACCCAAAAGTCTTCTCCGAAAGAGAAAACTGTCACTGGTCTAAAACTATTTTAATTTTATTTTTGCCAATAATTTTGCCTTACTGGTAGAATTTTTTAATGTAAAAAAAGGGAGGGGAAATATTAACATTAAAAGAATGCGGCACACACTGCTGGCAAAATTTCCCCAGCATTTTACGGAAAATTGGTGTCAAAATAAATTTCGTGAACTCTTCGTAAAAGTAAGGATACATAGTTTTATCAGTAATGGACTTTCCATAAATTTAATAGAACTATCCGTGAATTTAAGGAACTTTTCAAAAATTTGCTAGTTAATTTTTTTTGTACTTGTTAAAAAAATCTTCACGAAAATAAATTATTCGATTTTTTATGCGGATTTTATCCTGTGTATAGCAAAGAAAAAAAATTATATATATATATTATTCTGAAGTGAGATTTGAACAGGAATCAAATGTTTTCGACACAGCGTCACCTACAACTCACCTACAACCTCCTTATGGCGAAGTTGGGAATAACTGTTATTACAGTGTATCGTATGTAACTCTCAATCTCTAGTACAGTTTGACAATTAGAAGTATTGATGACTGTTACGTGTGTCTGATGATGCTTTCTTATGTTCGAAGCAATAGGAGTAAGTGGCGTGGATGCTGCAGAAAATATAATTTTGTGGTCACAGTGGCGTAGAAAGCCNAATTTTTTTTGTACTTGTTAAAAAAATCTTCACGAAAATAAATTATTCGATTTTTTATGTATTTTTTAAGTATTGATGACTGTTACGTGTGTCTGATGATGCTTTCTGATGTTCGAAGCAATAGGAGTAAGTGGCGTGGATGCTGCAGAAAATATAATTTTGTGGTCACAGTGGCGAAGAAAGCCTCGTGTAAACTCGACATTACTTAATTCCGAAACTATACAAAATACAGAGTCATTCCGTATTTTGTATTTACGAAGCTCAGATCGTAAAAGGATAGAATTGTCCTAGAATAACTGTATATTTGCATAAATATTTCCGCTAATATTAGGAAGTTTTATTACTTCATACCAGTAGCGTGTGTTGAAGTGTTGCAAGGTANCCTCGTGTAAACTCGACATTACTTAATTCCGAAACTATACAAAATACAGAGTCATTCCGTATTTTGTATTTACGGAGCTCAGATCGTAAAAGGATAGAATTTTCCTAGAATAACTGTATATTTGCATAAATATTTCCGCTAATATTAGGAAGTTTTATTACTTCATACCAGTAGCGTGTGTTGAAGTNGTGTGGAAGTGTTGCAAGGTAAACTGGTGATTGCTTAGTGCTGTACACACTAGACGCATGCAGCAGGAACCAGTAACCCAGAGTGGAGCCGGGAGTAACTGAATGCATTGCGGCCACTAACGAGAGAGCGGCGAGGCACCCATTACACACGTGCTGTGACGTCAACTGCACTACTGCGTCTAAGTGGCCGATGTGTAAACTGGCAAACCATTATGTAAAGTGGCAAACAGAACACAGATTACCCTGCAACAGTTCACCACATGCCGCTGCTTCACACATTAATGCTCAACCCGAGATTCGGAGCAATATCGCTTTCTCGCCAAAAGCTATCACGCTCACCAAACATGGCATGGATACTAGAACCGCATGTTTGTAAGTTGCGAAATTTCAAATGTCCTACATCTTCCGGGCTCACCTAGCTGCAGGTGCATACTTTGGAATGATTTTTGCAATGGTGCTCACTAATTAAATTAACGATTTATACAATGTAAGGTTTGAAATGGTGTGTGTGTGTGTGTAGTAATTTTTCATTTAATTACAGGGGCATATTTCTTTATTCGTCTTGATATTACTGATTAGATAAAACGTCAAATATCGTTGTTTAATAAAAGTAACGTTCACTTCAAACTATTTCCCAAATATTTTTGGGGAAAATTTCATAATTGATCTACGGATTTTGAAATATTTAGTTACGAAGGAATTATGTGAAAATTAAATTTTTTGTCTTTGTCGTAAACACTGAAAAATCATTTGTATATATATCATCAACTAAAATCCATATAAAACTACTTTCTGTCATAATAAGTGTGCGAATTTAACACATAGTACCTGGTGGTTTTCATTTTACATTATGCAGTATCAAGACTCTTTTCAAATACCGTTAAACTGTACCTAAAACTTTTTCAATACTGCGACATCAATTGGAGAGGATGCGATATCACAACGATCACAAAACATACTGTGGCCATGTGAGTGATTTCACGATACGGGTTATAAATTCCCGCAGTCTTTTGGGTATGTTGTTTATCCAGCAGTATGCTATTTCCTGAAACAACTTTATTTAACCTATTAACCCACTGATTAATGTACATCCTGAGCGTTTCACTTCCAGCGAAGCTTTCCACGGGTGTTTATTTTCCTGGTCGCCGTTCGTCGCATGTTCCACGACCGAAGAGGGATGAGAACAGGAAGATGCGCATTCCCGCCTTTTCCTCGGCCGGCTTTTCCGGCGTAGCACGTTCTAAACAACCAACCGGAGGCAATTTTTTTTAAACTACAGGTTTCCAGCACAATCCTCACCCACCACCTTTTCTCCCCTTCCCGGCCAAATACTGCGAAATCCCTGCCACAGTAAATTCCTTTTCGGAAGTTTTCCTTGCGGTCGTAATACCGGATTATGCAGCGAAAATTCTGCAAACCTCCCTCCCCCAATACCCCACAACCCGCTTTTGCACTTCGCTATTTCCCGCGCGTTCGCCATACCTGCAGCCAAGTGATTAACGCTCGGCCCGCCCCGCAGCTTGGCGTGGGCGGAAGCTGGAATGACGTGAT
>NQII01009104.1:14524-55514 GCA_002778355.1 Clitarchus hookeri
GGGGGGGGGGTATTGGCGGCAAATCCGAAGCGGTGCAGGTATTAAAGAGACGGCCATAATGCCGGCGGGCGCCTCGTGTGAAGATATCTCCTGCTTCGGCGAGATTTCCACCTCTGGGCACCGCTTGTCCCTTGGCCGCTTCAAATCCCTCGGCGACTACACTTCGTGAATGCAAATTTGGTGGGGAGGAATTTTGGATTATTTCTGTGTGCGGTCGACTAAGCGTGCACGGATTCCGGCCATTAAAGGGCCGCGGCAAGGTCTTTATTTGGAAATGGGGAAGGAAATAAAGTCGACTTACCCGTATGTAGTTTACCTAGTGGAAAGTGGCATTTATGATAACGCACAGCGAGTTCTCGTTAGAACTTCACACACAACGTTTTTGCAAATAAAATATTAATAACTCCTTGGTGTTCACTTTACATGAGTGGAATAATATTTAGTTTCTCTGGTGTCAGATTAAATGTTCTGAAAGCATTGCCTTCTTTCTTTTTCAAGCTCACATTTCATCCATACGATTAATGGAAAATTAACACTGCTGCGGCCCCCTTTTCAACTTTTTAGAACTTTGCTAAGTGTACTACCAAGCAAAGTCTCACCATGACATCTGTAAATAAAATCAAACAATCCAGTGCTCGCAATGAAAAACCACTCAAATTTTAAAGTACATCAAACAATTGAATTATTTGTTCAAATTTGCAGCANCCAGTGCTCGCAATGAAAAACCACTCAAATTTTAAAGTACATCAAACAATTGAATTATTTGTTCAAATTTGCAGCAAACATTGATCTAGGTACTGAACTAGGCGTGCTGAAAAAACATAGTTTCGAAAATGCTATCGATTTATGTTACGGATGTACTAGTCTCGACTCTCGTTTATTAATTAACTAAATAGTATCTTGGTATTTAAACGCCATATTTAGATTTTTTGAATTTGACACTGAGATACGAGGGTTATTCGGAATGTAAGGTCCGAATCGCCGTAGCTAATCGAATGTCGTGCGAACATTGTAACGCACATGCGCACCGACTCCTGGCATGCCTTGCTCGTCAAACGACGCCATTTGCATTGGTATTGTTGCAGTGTGCTGTTTACAGTGTCATTTCAAAATGTTTAAAACAATTGATCAGCCCACCGACTGTGAAATACGGTCAGTGATTCGGTTGTTGATATCAAGGAACGTTTCAGCAGCGGAAGTTCATTGACAGATAAGTCAAGTGTATGGCCCCAATGCGATGAGTGACAGAATAGTGCATAAGTGGGTGAGAGCTTTCAAGGACGGATGGGAAAATGTCCATGATGAACCGCGATCAGGCCGACCATCAGTGATCACGGAAGATTTGGTCAAAGCCGTGGACGAAAAGATTCGGGATGACCAAAGATTCACAATTTCAATTTTAGCAGTCGAATTTCGGAATGTGGGCAGTTGTAGACTGGTTATCCTCACAGGCGGCAGACGTCTATGACTTATGTAGAAAAATATAGAAACATGCAAGGAATTAAATACAAAAATTTGTTTGAAAAAATTTGTGATGGTTTATGTTTTATAAGAAATCGGACCTTACTTTCCGAATAACCCTCGTATTTTCCACGTCAGTGCCAACTTAGAGCATGGCATTCTCTGTGTGGAATGAAATATTTTCAGCTGAATGAAATATTTTCAGCAAAATTTTAATTCCGTGGTGGAATTCAAAAATAATTTATTAAGCGTGTACTAGCTATAATAGAGCACTAATACGCATTTCTACAGAGTATACCTTAGATGGTTCGAAAATAACTACGGGCATTACCCAAAGTAGATATTTATCACGTAGGTGTGCTATTGGTTTGAAACCCACCATAATATTGAAGGTACCATTATATTTACAACCTTTTTGGCCATAAATTTATATTTTAAAGCTACACATATATTGTGGCCAGCTTATATATTGGCATATTTATTAATTACCGCCTATTAGTATTCCTGACAGAATAATCGTGGGAAAAGTGCGTGTGTTCGTGTGAATAAAAGGTGGATACTCGGTCAGGTAATACATTGTTTCGAGAGGGGACACATTCATTTACATGCCACGAGTACAGTGTATTTAGGGAACAAAAATTACTGCTGAATTGATGAATAACACGTAAGAAGATCATATGAAGATTGAGTAACAAATGGAAGTATTGCAGAGGAGGGTGGATGAAATAGTGGAACATGCGAAATATGAGAAATGCAACACAGGCACAGTTCTTGGAGGCACTACATGGAAAGATTTTTAAGAATGCTATGATAAACGAGCTNTGAGAAATGCAACACAGGCACAGTTCTTGGAGGCACTACATGGAAAGATTTTTAAGAATGCTATGATAAACGAGCTGGATGACGAAATTGTGTGGATGCGAAAAGACCTATGCAAACTTGAAAGAAGAATTCAACAGGAAGTAGGAAACTTGAAACACAAATTCATAACAATATGCTAGCATTTGCAGAAAGAGCTAGCCCAGTTGTACAAGAATGGCGTAAATTTCGTGAGTTCAGTCTATTCTCTAACACAGGACAAGCTACATACAAAGTCCAGGCCCCAATATTCTATAGGAAGTACCATATAGCATGCACCTACATCATTTCGAGGCATCTTAAGAAATCATCACTTCAGTTTAAAGGATAAAGCTACAGCCTGCCAAAATTTTGGATTTAAGGAGTGATAAACTTAATATACTACACTCTTTTATAGAGGAGGTCCAAAATGACTACAATGATCTGATATCACACACTGTAACAGACAGGAATATCAAATATAACTTTGCAGAACAGTTCAGAAGTATCCAGAAACCTAACTGGAATTTGAAGCTGACGATCGTCTTGTTCATTGTTCCTACCCTAAGGCACCAGTCGACTTCATGGAACAACTGGCGACTCAAACCTATATCTATGGGATGTGGGACTATGAAGTGCAACATATTTTCTCATACAACTGTACATGTTTCTGTTCGGAAACAAATGAGGAAAGAAAATGACGAATGGAGATGATGTATGACAATTGTGCTGATAAAGATTTATTCCACAAAAGTAAACTATAGTGGCTGTACAATCCCACCACTGCACCATTGAACAGGCTCTTCAGTTTACAAAACACAAGAAGATAGCAAGTTCCTTTGGCTATGACTTAGAATTTGCAGCAGCCAAGCAGGCATCGAGAGGGCACAGCAGAGAATGCCATATATGACTGCACCAAGGATATGGACCAGTGATACAAAAATAATTACAGAGTTGCTTGAAGCCAAAATTAAATGACTCTGAAAAAAATTGAAAAGCCGGTAACCCCAAGCAGGTGAGTTTAAGGCCAGTGGTGGCACATAGTTTTTACCTGAAAACCTACGAGCTACTGTAACTGTGGAAGAAGAGGTCAGGTCAGTCGAAATTTGTAGATATGACCAGAGGAAACAAATTACAGGAGAGTAATCAGCTCATGTTAGACTACCATGGGTGTCAAAGGTTGGCTTATCATCGCCGGATCCCATTAGAACAGGAAAATTTTTATGAGTATTCCAACAGAAGCAGCTTAGAAATGGATGGTCTCATCGAAGAAAAATATCTTAACATTATTATGGACATTTCAGTTATCAGGATAATAAAGAAGCCTACAATTGTAGGGCAATAGAAAATTCAGAAAAAATCAGTGACATTTTGCTTCATTGGTTATTTAAAGCAACTCTATTTATTCAGTGTCTGCAGCTTTATTGGTTTTCATTCTGGTGATGCAAAAAGCAACAAAATGAAAATGCATTCATACTATTGGGTATGTATACTATGTTTCTTTAGATGAAATATTTCAGTTAACATGTGCAAAGTTCCTTTAATGTTTTACTATGTACTGCAGTATCATTGGAGGCATGCATTTACTCATTTCGGCAATTCTCATTTTCGTAATGATAGTGCTATAACATTACCAAAAATTTGAATGAAATTAATGTAAATGCGAATAGTAAACTGGAGAGGCAAAAAAAACTGGTATAGGCGTGCGTATGCAAATATCAGAGGTATCAAACCATTCAGAGTAACGCGATGCGGTCGGCAGCGCCTATATAAGACAACAAGCGTCTCGCAAAGTGGCTAGATCGGTTACTGCTGCTAGAACGGCAGGTTATCAAGATTTAAGTGAGTTTGAACGCGGTGTTATAGTCGGCGCACGAGAGATGGGACATAGTATCTCCNCAGGTTATCAAGATTTAAGTGAGTTTGAACGCGGTGTTATAGTCGGCGCACGAGAGATGGGACATAGTATCTCCGTGGTAGCGATAAAATTTGGATTTTCGCTTACGACCATTTCACATCCCTGATATGTCTAGATAAGACTATGACAGGTGACAGATAAGTAAGTATCCTGTCCGATCACCTGCACCCATTCATGTCCATTGACATTCCAACGGACGTTGACAATTCCATAAGGACAATGCAACACCCCACACGTCGAGAGTTGATACATAGTGGCTCCAGAAACACTGTTCTGACTTTAGACACTTCCATTGGCCACCTAAATCACCAGACATGAATATTATTGAGCATATCTGGGATGCCTTGCAACGTGATGTTCAGAAGAGATCTCCACCACCTCGCACTGCTATGGATTTGTGGACTGCCCGGCAGGATTCATGGTGTAAATTGCCTCCTGCATACCTTCAGACATTAGTCGAGTCCATGCCACGTCGTCTTGTGGCACTTCTGCGTGCTCGCGGGGGCCCTACATGATATTAGGCAGGTGTACCAGTTTTTTTGGCTCTTCAGTGTATGGTGATACTGTGGACTAACAGCTACCGAACTTGCCCACAGTAACTCTTTTGCAAACAGTTGCTAGTCCGAGTCTATTTTCACGAAATGGGTATTGATGGATTATTTTCTTATAAACTGTAAATTATAATACACGCATATGGCACCGACCTACTTCTTAGTAAATAACAATTATCAAAATTATATTCGGAGTAAAGTTAATGTTATATGTCACACGGTTATGCTCAGAAAGAAATGGAACAGGACCTACAAGATTAAAGTGGGCTCCAGATCACTCAACTGTGACTCGCTCCAATAATTTCATATGAGCCAGGCGTCAGTTTGGGCTCGCAATGTTGCCACTGGTTCTTTTACCATAGGCATGAGATGCCTTAGTGGTTGCAGACACAAGGGAATCCACGATTCTTACCAATTTCTGCACCAGAGAATAAATTCATTAAAGCAGGACGTGTTTGTAGTAGCTGTAGCTGGGTAATGCCAGATCTCATTCTTATAATGCCAACTAGCGTTCAGGTAATTAGGTATGATGCAATGAAAATAATATATGTATATATATAGATACTCTGCAAGCTCTTTTTAAATGCCTTGTATGCGGGGGAGTGTTTATTGTAAAATATTGGAAGACCCACTGTTTTTCGTAAATTTGTTGGCTAGTACATACTCAAGAAACTTTTATTTACAAATTGGTTTGCCAGTCAAAAATCTAATGGCATGCTAAAAAAATTATATACGACTGGTTATAATTGTAACAAAGTAATTATCAAATCAAATGCCATGAAATTCAACGTTTATTAACTTTGTTAAGTGGTATTATGGAAGGAAACTCCAAGGGCTAGAAAATTCATATGCCATGAAAAATATTAACCACCAGGATATCAGCTATGTTAAAGCATGCACCTCATATAGCACATATTAAATTCTTCTGAGACATAAGTCTTATTTTCTAAATAGTCCTCTTAATTTTCTAGCAGCAGTAAACTTAAATGACCAGTTTCGCGGAAAACACCAACAACTCCGGACAGTTGTCAGGGAACGCCAGAGTGACTGGAACAACCACCTGCCCTTATTCCCCATGGCATACCGATCTGCAGTGCTTATAATCACTTTAAGTACACCAGCAAAAGCTATATTCGAGAGTGAGCTCCGACTCCCAGTGGAATTCATATTCAAATGCCCGAACGAATACCTGACTCAAATAGTTCAGTATTGCTAGAAGTTGAACAAAGGTCTGGAGATCATACATCATTTGTTCGAAGACAATTTATAATAAAAATTTACGGAATAAAAAGGAGGTATGATCAATGTATAGATACAGAAAGATACCAAGAAGATGAATTGGCGTGGCTCTATAATCTCCAAAGAAAAAAAAGGATCGTTCTCCGAACTAAAAACTTAATGGGGAAGAACCATATTATGCGGTAAAATTATCAAAATCGTTATTTACAGGTGCAGGATTCAGCAGTATAATTGAGCCAAGATGAAGGCCGTACATTTGGACCACCCGGTGCTGTGCCAAGGAAGGCTAGAATATGAATAGAATAATTATGTATGTTCGGGCATAATGTATTTGAAATGGAGCATAACAGAATCTGGGATGGGAACCACGCGCCAGCAACAGGATCTGGGATAGGAGCCAGATGTCAGCCAGCTACTATGTTGTGACGTCACCGAACTGCCATCTTGGATCAAGGTTACCTTGGCCTCGACCCATGACATGACTTTGACCCTGTGCTCATGACCTTTAATACCCTTAAACGAAAAATCTCAAAAAAATTTAATTTAAAGAAAAACATTTAAAATCGAGGAAAACAAGACACTGTTGGCTGCGCACAACCATGTTGGATGCCGGTGACCTTGTCCCCAATAACCTTAAAAACAAAAATCGAGAAAACATGGTAAAAATTAAGTAAATTCATAAAAGTTAGTGAGCACATTACATAACTGATTACAACCGCCATCTTGGATCCAGGTTACCTTGACATTGAATCTGTGTCCGTGACTTTCAATAACCTTAAACTCAAAGAATCCGAAAAAATTAAAAACATTTAAAAAGAGGGAAAATAACAGTTTCGTAACCCGACCGCCATAAAGGATCCATCTGACCTAGACCTTGACCCAAGATCTCAAATCCAAAAAATCGCATAATTGTGTTAAAAATTCCAAAAAAAAATATTATTAAACTGCTGAAAATTATTTTTAAAGATGTAAAAATTTATTTTAACATTTATAAAAAATATTTTTTTTTAATAATTTGGCTTTTATAGGATACAGGAGACTGGAACCTACCAGCCACCATGTTATGATGTTGGCCAACTGCCATATTCAATCCATGTGACCTTGAACTTGACCTTTGACCTTGTTATGTATACACAAATTAATTTATTTACTTTTTATATACATTGTGTTTTTATATTTATTTTAAACATTACTTTTTTACATTTCTCAGATGTTTGCTGATCATGGATAGTAGCCAACAGTCTCTTCTGATATAACCGCGATTCTTCAGTTCATCGATAATTAAAGATATCTCAACAATACAAGGGAGATCCACGCGTTTTTGCAGGTCAATCAAATATCTGAGTATATCAACAGGTTTTTCGGGTCTTCGAGAAATATGTAACGTTATTAACGCCTTCTGCCTTCTTCACACCACTTGCCGAAGGAAACTCCTTGGAGAAATTTATCGGAACATCGAGAGAATCATCATCCTTCCCATCAGATACTTTATCAAAACTGTCTTCATAGTTATTATCATCAATACTGTCTTCATGATCGTCTTCACCTCCTGTTTCATTCTCAATATAAAATTTACTTATCTTTGCAGTGGACGCACAGTCATCATCAGTATTTAGAGCCGAAAACAGTTTATTTTGAAGTTTCTCGACTTCACAGGAACGTCTTGCAAGTGTACATTCCATACATACTGACTCTAAAACACCTCGTAGGTTTCGCATGCCATCATTAGCATTAAGTGTCACTTACTAATCGTCTTTGAAACCAGTACCCATCGATGCAGCAAGGGGTATTGACGACATCACTTGCTGGCTATCAAAAGACGAATCCTTGCAGTTCTTGGTGTGGATATTCAATATATTGCCTTACATAAACTGCATGTGCTCATTGTCGTAATGTTTCATAGCGTGAAAAGGATTCTTCGTACAGGCGATTCTCTCATGTTCTGGAGCATGACAGCTTTTGCTGAAGATCTTTCCACAGTAGCAGCACTGTTTTACATGCAATTTTTTAACAGCGGGAGAAGGCACATCTATAGAGATAATATCTATAGTTTACTTAGAACAATAATGGCCTTGCATCATCTTCATGAGAAAAACCGAAGTTATTTCCACAGTGGCTACCCATAAATGGCCCATAATAAACCTAAATGACCCCTATTGACCTAAATGAACTCTAATATCCCTAAATAACACCTAATGACCCTATTTGACCCACATTTTTGGTGTGTGTGGCGCTGATTGTGGTGCATGTGATGCTGATTGTTATGCTGTTTGTGGGGTCAGTCTTGAGAAGGTTGGTCTGGCAGGAGTCTGTTGTCTGCTTTAAGTGAGACCATGATTTAAAGCTGAGCGAAGAACGATTCTGAAAGCATATGTTAAAGATATAACTGCATGGCAATGAGATCAAGGAACTACATAACATATCAGTTTGAATGGCGGCATAAAAGTGCTTGAATAGCACTAATAAAATGTGTATGATATACAGGAGACGGCAGAAATAACTACCGAATGTAAAAGGCTAATAAAAAATACACAAACGATTCTTGTCAAAATTTTATTAAACCATATAAAATAACTATGTTTGCCATTTAGTTTGAATTAATTTTTTAATTTTCACTTCATTTTTAAACATACCTATTTTAATTTCCACTAAATCTTCAAACATAATATTTTTTTAATTTTCACTTAATGATTAAAAATAATATTTTTTTAATTGTCACTTAATTTTTAAACATAATCTTGTTTTAATTGTCACTTAATTTTTAAACATAATCGTTTTTTTAATTTTCACTTTCTTTTTAAAAATAATCTCACTCAAATGCCGACCGTCGCTGTCTGTACATGTCTGAAGCCTCACTCTGAAATTACGCATTACTCTCCTCATCATCTCTTGTGGAATTTCCGCGATTTCGTGTCGGATAGCAGCTTTGAGTTCATCGATTGCCGTCGGTTTGTTTTTGTAGACTCTACTCTTCAGGTAGCCCCAGAGAAAGAAGTCACATGCGGTAAGATCGGGTGAACGAGCTGGCCACGGGATGTCGCTTCGCAGTGAGATTAAACGCCCTGGAAACATTTGTCTTAGGACTGCCGTAGATTCTCTTGCTGTGTGAGCGGTGGCACCATCCTGTTGAAACCATAGAGCAGGATTTCCACTTTCATTCAGTTTCGGCTCCAGAAAGTTGTGTAGCATCTCTACGTAACGATGAGATGTTACTTTAACTGTTCCTCCTTCCTCCTCAACAAAATACGGGCCTATTATTCCAAAGTCTGCTACAGCACACCAAACAGTGACACGTTGGCTCTGGAGAGGCCGCTCATGAAGTTGCCGAGGATTATTTTTGCCCAATATCGAAAATTCTGTTTGTTGACGAATCCTGATAAATGAAAATGTGCTTCGTCACTTGAGAGCACAACTGCGTCTGTTGGAACGTTTTCCAAGATAACTTGACAAGATGCAATACGGTTGGCCCAATCACGTTCACTAAGTTCCTGCACAACCATGATTTTGTACGGATGAAAGTGGAGGTCTTGGTGTAAAATTCTTCTCACACTACGATCAGATATTCCCAAGCTAGCAGCATGCTTACGAGCTGGACGTCTTGGAGATTTGGTAACTGCTTGTTGGAGTAATTGAACGTTCTGTGGAGTTCGAGCGCTGCGAGGTCTACCTGGCGGTGCATTTTTTAAAGCCGAACCTGTGACTCTAAAATTTTTAACCCACAATAGAACGGTTTTCCTGTCAGGGACTGCACCGTGCCGACCTATTCCGAAGCACGTACGAAATAATCTCNGAGAATCGCCATTTTAAAAACAGGTTTCAAGGACGAACGCACGATGTTCACCGCTCCATGCCATGGTGGCGACTGAAATGGCAGCAGTGGTGCTGCACTATGACACAACCCCGGGCCGCCTACCACCACTAGCGCCGAGCCCATGGCGGTGGCAAATTCGGGAGTTATTTCTGCCGCTCCCTGTATANAGCGCCGAGCCCATGGCGGTGGCAAATTAGGGAGTTATTTATGCCGCTTCCTGTATAAAGCAATAACTAGGCCTAGTAGATAAACAATTTGCCATTGTGGAAATACTTCTGTTTTTTTAATGATTGTACGAAGTCTACTGTAAAGCTTACCTTTGTCTTGAGTGGCGATAGTCTTGGGCGGAGTTAGTGTTGGGTGGAGTCTGTCTTCGATGGGGTCGGTCTTCGGTGGAGTCGGTCTTGGTTGGAGTCACTCTTGCGTGGAATTAGTCTTGGGTGGAATTAGTCTTGGGTGGAATTAGTCTTGGGTGGAGTCGTTCATGGCAGGAGTCGGTCTTGGTTGGAGTCGGTCTTGGTTGGAGTCGGTCTTGGTTGGAGTCGGTCTTGGTTGGAGTCGGTCTTGGTTGGAGTCGGTCTTGGTTGGAGTCGGTCTTGGTTGGAGTCGGTCTTGGTTGGAGTCGGTCTTGGTTGGAGTCGGTCTTGGTTGGAGTCGGTCTTGGTTGGAGTCGGTCTTGGTTGGAGTCGGTCTTGGTTGGAGTCGGTCTTGGTTGGAGTCGGTCTTGGTTGGAGTCGGTCTTGGTTGGAGTCGGTCTTGGTTGGAGTCGGTCTTGGTTGGAGTCGGTCTTGGGTGGAGTCGGTCTTGGGTGGAGTCGGTCTTGGGTGGAGTCGGTCTTGGGTGGAGTCGGTCTTGGGTGGAGTCGGTCTTGGGTGGAGCTGTCTCTGCTCCAGACTATCACTGTTTACATGCTTTGTTGGCAACGAACTGAAATTGTTTTTCGAACAGTGAATGCATGGCCACACCCCAAATTTTTGGGTTTCGCATGCCGATCACACTCCCCTCAGTTCTGGGAATTGTTTAATAGGGGAAGGAAGGTGGTCCGACTGGTTCCCATCAGAACATGGAGCATTCAAGGAGTGAGGTGTTATCAGAGCGGAGAATATACGAAAATTTAGCTCGACAGAATATTTAGGCCGTGGAGTCTGGATGAGTGGTAATATTTGTAGACTGAGCGATGGACTCATAAGGTGGCGATTAAGTGAAACAGAACTAGTGTGTGAAAATTCAGACGACTTAGAGAAATGTGTAATAACGTTTATTGTTGAAGATACAGCGGAAATTACTAACTGTGTGACTCCAAGGAGTAGTTCAATGTCGGTACAGCACGTGACAACTTGCCCAATTTTATTTTGTCACAGTGCCAAATTGTACTCATAAATCAAATATAGACGATTTTACTCAAATTTTTGATGATTTCGTTTGCCTTGGATTTTTCTTCGAAACGAAAGAGAATATCCCACAGATATATCATATATATATTTAGTCCTTGGAGAATTCTTTGTTTAAAGAGGTGCTTTACATTTTTCAAGTATAATGGTACTATGACACATTGATAAACTAAAGTAATTGATTTCTAATTTTAAGTAACTCGTGAATGTATCTCTTAAAATAAATCAAGGGACGTGGATTATGTCGTGGCCTAGAAGAAAATATTCCGTTGAGCTAACTGATATATATAACTTTCTTAATTTTAAATCAGCCCCAGTAATCTGCTTGCAAATCAAGAAGGAAAAGAGGCATCTGTGAACTTCGAAACTCGTCTTAAAGACGAAAGTAATAAAAAAATTAGTAATAATTTCAGAATGAAATTATTTTTAAATCTTGAATTCTAGAAAGTCTTGAGTAGGTATAACAAAATGCAATTGTAATTATTTAGGAAAAAAGGCGAGAAATATGTCTTTGAATTATTAGGATTTATGAAGAAATATGACAAAAAACACAGTTTATAAAACACAAAAGAGAAAATGGAGACTAAGTTAAAAAAATTTTTAAGATGTAGAAATATAATTATATTATATACTTTTTCTCTGGAATTACTTTACTTATTTGAGCCAAATTTTGTGCATTCCTTATAGGTATACTGACAGAAAACGGCCGTTAGCTAACTTTCCTACTTTTGAGAGACATTACAGTTTGAATAAAAATAACGTTATACATTAAATATCTTAAACTATTTAAATCAATTACTTAAGAAAACATGCCATATATTATGAATGAGAAAATTTCAAATGACTGATTATTTATTAAACATTCAGCTTGATTTTCTACATCCCTGAAACCAATAGACAATTTTAAATAGTTATTGAGTCAGTGGGATTTTTTAATAGTAACACCAAATTCGTAACTTAATAATCTTATAACGGGTATTTTGTGAACTGGGTCAACCTTACAAATTAAGTTGTATATATATAATTTCTTAACAATTATGAAAACGATTTCTGCAGTAACTAAATAAAACAATCAGATTGGGATTAGTCGAGAGAACACTTTATATTACCGACATTGGTAAGCATTATAATTGTATGGGTCTAGTTTTCAAAATAAATCTGAAATCATTTAAATACTTCCAAATTATTTTTTGAGAGTTCCTGGCCTGTGCGTTTAGTTTGATCACTTTTGTTAGGAAAACTAACCTTTTATCTGCCCGCGACTACCGCTTAATAACTGAAACTTAATATTTATTTGTTTGAAAGTTCACTAAAATATTTAACGAAATGTTTTATTAATAGTTAAACTTTGTTGGAAAATATTTAATAATTACGTAAAACATAAATCATTTGAAAATATAAACTATAAAGTATTTATGCTGCATAAATAAATTAATTTAGTTACAAACGTCTAACATATAAGCAAATATACATATATTTATATATTGATATCTGGTGATTTTAAAGTAAACTACTTCTTAATAGTTGAGTTTCAAATGATTTAATTCTATCGTAACTATCGAAAACCTTAAATTACTGAAATATATAAAAGTAGTGGTAAATAACCAAAAAGCAAACGTATGTTATTATTAAAATGAAATATTTGTTTATCAACAACTTGTTGATGAAAATGTACCAATAAAACTACAAAAATAATTAATAATTTGTAGGATGTTATATTAGTACTGCAGCAGTTTTTCATCACTGGGCCATGCAAAGTGAATTATCTTCACTTTTGTTATATGCTCCGCTGATATTCCAAGGGGCACTGTGACACGGAATGTAACCCAAACTAAAAATCACATCTCTATAAGTAACATTTTTCATACTGTATAGAATTAGCTAAAATTATTTATTGATTAGCTTTATTGGATTTATTTATCTGACTTGTGAACCCACATCAGACGAGAAAACAATACGCGGACAAAAAAAAAAAGAGTTCCTAGACTATTTAATACATTTTATTTTACTTGGTCAGAAAACAGCTGTTATTAGTTTTACAAACTTAACCTTGTGCTAAAGTAGTAATGTGCAGGTGTTAAAATTGGAACCCAATTTCAAACACTACGTATTTATTTTATGTCGTGTCTTTGCTCACCATGCCATTGAGACATTCATGACATTAATTCCAATTGGCTATTGAAATATTGCGAAATATTTTTGAAATATTTTATAAATTATTTAATTAAATATATTTGATTATTTCGTGTCGTTTCGAATCACTAAAAGGAGAAAAGTGAACATTTAATAAGACGGGATCAATGGGCCAACGTAGTAACTGACCAGTTTGAATAAATTACAGTATTTAATATGGAAACTATTATGATAAAAACGTGGCTGATGTGCAGAAATTATTTGAAGACATGGTCACTTAAATTAAGCCCTCGATTTTGAGAAACATAATATCAACTTAATTTCTGTTTCTCTCAAAACATACAGCATACTTACATTTCTATACGAAAAATGTCAATTTATGTCTTTTTGCAATACCTGATTGAAACCTGATTTCTTATCGTGTACGCTGTCGGAACAACTGTAGGGAATTTTTTGTGCAGTAATTTAATTAACTTGTGATACACTGTCATATTTAAGAAACGTGCTTCATTTTGTAGAGCGGTGCGATTTTTGAAAAGGAATTGGTTAAGCGATTTACTCTAACAATATAGTTAGACTTACATTAGGCTAAACGACTGAAACCACGGTGATTCTAACGCACTTTCATTGAGTTTGAAGTACACCATCAAACTAATAAATCTACCACCAATCCATTTAACAAATTTGCCTGAAATGAACGGCATGTAAGAAATCATGTTAATTTATTTCATTAGACGCTTAGATTGTAGCCCAACAGTTAAAACTATTTATTTACCTAACTGTGATTTTCAAATTATATTATTAATATTCCCATTTTGATAAGAATAGCCGATTTTTTTTACAATGCTTTTAGGTGAAACGTTTATTCGCATTAAAATATTTAGACAAGTGTGAACGGTGATTTTGTGGCACCGCAACAGAGGAATAAGTTAACGTTGCTCTTCCAGATGCGTAAGAATAATTTTTGCATGTTTGCCGACACATTGTAAAACTTTTTTTTCCTGAAAGGTTGCTCTGAGAACTTTCATTATTCGCGGGGCAGTGAACGCCTGGGGCAGGTTAGTCGGAATGGAGGGAACTGAAGTGTGAAATTCAGAGTAATTAGAAATCCTTGGAGCGTGCGCTGGCTCCAAAAGTCCTTCGTCTTTTCGAAGGTGTTTGTTTAAAGTGCGGAGGGTTTCATCAAAAGATCCTGGAGCAGCAACCAGCTTTGTCCTTCCCCTTTCTCGCTATCGCTGCTATTTCCTAATAAATACTCTTCAGAAATTGATGCGAACTGACTCTTTCACAAGTTCTAAAAGACTCTTTTTCCGTATTTTATGAACCAAACGTTAGATTTAAATTGTGCCGTTTGATACAGTTTTAAGCATGAACGTTAAAAACCATTCTGGAAAGGTTCTTAGAATAGTGAGTAGGTTTTTGAGACTTACCGTTTCGTTAAAATTAAATATTTTTTTAATTCACTGGGGACAACAAATTTTTTTCTCTTACTTTACCGACAGTACTTTTGTATCCCTCACCCCAAACACTAACTGGCATATCTTATAATATTTGCAATTAATAACGGACATATTTTCTTGTCACAGTCTCTTAATAAAGTTATAATTGATGCAATACAAAACAGTCAAATTTCTAATATTTTCAATGTGTAATATAATTTATGCATATGGAATCGTTATTTTTTAAAATTACCTGAAAAAGACATAAGGCCGAAAATAAGTGGGGGTTTCAAAAGTGATCAGTAATTCGTGAATGAACTATAGATAGCTAGAGAAACAAGTCTGGGCAATCACTTTACCTATATCCGTCTCCACCACTCAGCTGAGTGTCGTACGTCTGGCCAAATTATGAAAATAGATGCGCAAACAAAACCGGTATCACTTCGATATAATACAATAACTACACATCCGCATTGCATTCGCATTGAACAGCGAATCCCATTTTAGCAACCCTAATATTTATCCAGTATTTCTATACTGTATTGGAAGTTTTAATGAAATACATACTATTCTTGCAACTATAAATGATAGACTTATATAGTTCAGAACTATTAATAACTTTGGTTAAAGAAAGGCAGTTATAAGTATGCATATGTGCAATTGGTACTCAAATATTATTTAGCCATTCCAGGCCTCGTCACATCTAAATAGAACATTAATTTTATTATGTACAGTATTTTTAAGAATGTGTTTTTGAAAAATTTTTATGCTATGCAAAAGTAAAGTGTAAAAACCAATTTTAGTAGAGTTTGAAAATTTATCTTACACTAATGATTAATTTGTAAGCTAGTGAATAATTTTTTTAAATATCGTACTATGCATGACGAAGAATATATACTTAAACGTATACATTATTTATTTATTTTTATTGCTACTGCTTTGTTGCGTAAATAGCTAATGTATTGTACAATATTTCCCCCGAAACGCTGAATTACTAAACTGAATTCGTGGATTATCTTAATCTGGTTGACTACCAATTTGTAGAACGCAAATAAAAATGATATTAGAATAATTAAAATATGCCACATAATTTGATCAAAATTCTCAGGCTAGCAACAAAAAAAAAAAGAATACCAAAATTATTTATTTTTAAAAGAAGAAAATATATGATGCTAGAAATTGGGATATTTTATTGATGTCCTTGAGGAAGATGGTGAAAATGTATGAAGTCATTTCATTTAACAGGCTTACACACTAAACAGCCAAATACCTTGCTAACTGAAATAAAAATGGTGTTTAATTGAATAAAATGTTTTTAGAGATCATGTGAAAATAATTGCACAAAGACAACTAAACCCTTATATCTTGGATAACGTGGGGAAAATCTTTCTCTTGACTACCATAGGGACGGTTTTAGCTTAAATTGACCTAGACAGTGAAATAATGTGTTATTTATCACCTTCTCACGTTTATGCATAAAGAACGAAAGAATATTAGAATGTTTTCATGCTATAATAATTTAAAAAATATACCGTTATAGTTTAAATGCGTAGTAAATATTTTTTTGCTCAGAAGAAAATAACATTTGAGATGACATCCATACAAATTTGGAAAGTTACAAATTACGTTTTTGGTTGTCATGTAGCATTCGGGTAAAACAATTATCTCAGATTATCAAGTTAGATATGGTCTGTGAAAAAATAATTCGTGTTTCAGAATTAGTGGATTTGTTTGCTAATCTGTTCAATTTATCAGTTAATCTGCAGTAAACATAGCAGCGCACTTGGGGATACCACGCTGGTGCTGTGGAAACGGGAACTGATTAGTTTGCGTTTATTATCATCTCGGCGCAGATTTGTTCGTTTTTAAAATTCCAATCGAGTTATAACGAAACAGAGCAAATTAAGGCTGGAGAAATAATGGAAGTATTCATTTCATCATTTGCATGAACTCAAAAACTAGCTTGCGTTGCAAGATGCCTCCGAGTAGCAGAATCTATTCCAGGTGGAAGGTTACTCACATTGTTGAATTTGTTTCCTAATAAAAGGCTATTCGCCTCCCACCTAGGCGAACCGGGTTTTATTACTAGTGGGGTCGCTCCCAGATTTTCACATATGGGAATCGTGCCGGACGATGCCCCAGGTCAGTAGGTTTTCTCGGGATCTCCCGTTTCCCCCGCCCTTGCATTCCGGCGCTTCACCATTCTCACCTCACTTCACCCTCATCGGCTCTCAAGACCTCGCTTTTAAGAGTTGCCCTAATCTCTCCACGTCCCTCTCCTTACAAAAGGAAGGATATTATTAATACGAATAACAAACTTCCTTCATATTTTTTGTAGTAAGACTACTAAGGTTGTCTACGTTATGAGCTAAGCATGCCGGGATTAAGATTAACTGCACTGGCGCTTTCTTGGTAAAACATAATTATTAACCCCCTCGCCTTTTTTAGAGCATTAAGTCGGGATTGAGCTCGTGAACAGACGAACGCAAATCACAGGCCTGTAACCAAGAAGGAAGGCGGTCCGTACGGTTTGTACACCACCCGAAATATAATTAAATTAATAAAATATAGTGACGCTGTTTATAATTTTCAAATAAATGATTACCCAGGTTTATTTCGAAAATTAAATAACAGGGTCAATGAAGGTACAGTGGTAATGGTATGCGAGGAAAACTAAGTCTTCGCCTAGAAATAGAAACATGGACCGCTTAAAACTCTAAGTTATTAAATTCCTGACAAGCTGGCAACCATCCTCACTGGCGTAGTTGTTGAATTTCCCCATGCACTGCTTTGAATGAAAAAACTGGAAATAAAGGTCGAGGCAGCTGACATCGGCCAGTATTTCTCCATTATTCCTCGAGCCACTTTGGAAACTTCTCCATATGTCAGTTTTTTTTGTAACAACTCTGTGTGAAACCCTTGATTGCGTAAATTTATGTTTTAAGAAAATCGGGTGATATATTATGGAAATAAGATTTTTAGAATTTCCACTGGCTCGCCGAGCACAGAATTATCACAGTATTAAAAGCTTCAAACATAATATGTAACATTTTGTGTAGCTACATTTTATTTTGTCATTAGACAGATGGTAACCTTAAATGTTGATGTTCCATTAGGTAATTCATTTTTAAATGAGTCGGGAAGGTCTAAGTATCAGCATTAGAGAACGCCCTCCAAAATAAATTTCAATCTGCGCTCTTCAAATCAGATATACCACCGCATGAAAGAAACATCTTTGCTGATTATCACCCCTCTTTGGCAAGACGAAGATAAATTTAATAGCGTCATAAACGAGTTCCTTTTAATTTTCAGCTGTATGTGAACGAATATTAATTTTAAACGTTGGCTCACTGCAACGCCATATTTGCTTGGAAACTTCAACTTTGTTCCGATTTTCATTGCACATCACAATCTCAATTCTGAAACATCAAGTATATTATATCTTCGCTTTTTCATAACTAGTGAGAAAGATCTACAGTACCTGATAAAAAAGTTAATTGAACTGTATGAATTCGCTCAGGAAATATTTTACTTGAGGCAGTCAAGAGCAAGTTATTTTATTTAAATGGGTATGACCAGTGCTCATTAAAACCTAGAAAAGCAAAGTAGTCTCGATTGCAAAATTTTATTTCCCACGGCTTGTTCATTTGCTAAGGATATTTCTGTTTCGCTCTATAGTAATTTCATTCAACGTCACATTATAAAACAAAAAGAGAATTTATGAAAACGAAGAGGGCACTGCTTTGAGATGGTTATATAAAAAAAAACCAGCTGCTAATTGGGTAATTTTTCATACCTGAAAATATCAATACACATTTCAATAAAGTTGCTTGATACCATAATAGCACACAGAAGACTTTCGGGCGAAAATATCTTGTCATTAACAAAACGGCAAAATGAAAATATTTTATTAATATTTTTTATTATGAAAACTTTTTTTTTTTTTGTTTTAGCAGCCGATTTGGTTATCTCTTTGTAGCTAGCAAGAAATATTTATTATTGACTATTATCTTCGTTCTTTGATTTTAGTGCAAGTATGAATTTCTTTGACAATGAATGGATGTTTTTACGTTCAAGCAACTGACTGCCACTCTTTCAAACATAACCTACTTCATAGCGTAATTGGCTAGTTCAACAGCAGTTTGCGGTACATGATGTTTTGGGTTCGAGTCCCTAGTGTGTATGCCATAATTAGGCAAAATGTGTGTCAGCAAAGTTTTGTGTTTGAAGAGATCTTTGAAAAACGTGTAATAACGATACATATGAACTGTGTCTCTTTACCTGAAAAAATAAGACAATAATTAAAAACATACTTTTGTAAGAGTAAGAATATACAAAAAAATTCATTTAAATCTCTTAATTTTGATAACGTTACTTGGAATTATATTTTGTAATGTGTGTTTGTAATTAACTGAATAATTTTATGTATTAGCGATAGTTTAAAAAGATTTCTGGTGTTTGATTTTTGAGAACTTGTTTGAAGTGATACCCTTATTTATTATATATTAAGTATAGCGTTTTTCAAACAAAATTATAATTTATTTAAGCAAAATGCACAATTATTAAAAATAAACTTATTTCATTAGTTTCATTAGGCATTATTATGAAATCGGTTATGGTTCCACGTTCCATAGAAATTTCATCTCTGAATGCAAAACTGATTATTCCATTTAATGTTGTTGGTTTTAATTATTTTGGAAATATTATTCGTTTTTTATATGAATTTTAATGAATTCTGTTTCACAACATTTATTACAAAAGGTATTTAAATAAGGGTATATTTTGTTAACGTCATGTTTTTACAGCGTGGAAAAATTTATTCAGATGTTCCTGA
The DNA here is from genome assembly GCA_002778355.1 of Clitarchus hookeri. Classification (NCBI taxonomy): domain Eukaryota; kingdom Metazoa; phylum Arthropoda; class Insecta; order Phasmatodea; family Phasmatidae; genus Clitarchus; species Clitarchus hookeri. The sequence continues at coordinate 34,139 of NQII01009104.1, forward strand.
AATATGAGGTTCCATCTTTTAATTTATGTAGATCATTAATTATAAAATTACGACATGATGAGTTTGAATAATTTTAATGACTGTATTATTCTCACGTACTGCCTGTGACCTCAGTTTGATGCATTCTCTTGAAGCAATCTAGAAATGTTGTCCTTTAATTTTAGCTAGTGCTGCTACTGTTTCATGGTAGATGAAACTAATCATCATTTTATGTTCGAATGTTCTCGTAGCTGTGTCAAGTTTAATTCATTAACGTTACTGGCTTTGAATGCGGAGAACGCGACGGGCGATGTTGTTTACTCGCTGAATTCCCGCCCTTGTCAACGTATAAGTTTGGGTTTTACGTTACACGGCTGTGTTTCTTGATTACGATGGACTCTGCAGACCTCTTTTACACCCGAGGTGCTCTAGAATGTTTGCAGTGCTATTTTCAATGGGTTATTAATATTTAATTATTTTCCATCGCATTTGTGAAATTTTCCAGAGTTCAGGTTTCATTTAGTATGTGAAATTATGCATTTTATTATTGTGATCAAAGTTAATATATGAATAGCTCACATAATGAACGTACGCTTACTCACAAGAAGACGCTTTCAAAGTAATTAAATTTCCGATTATCTGAAACGCATAGTGGATATTTCAGATGTACATTTGGCCAGTATCACGTTTTGAATTGCATTAAGGAGTAAATCCTTAGAATTGCTACTAAAACAGTCCCACACGAGAAGTGCTGTACAGACACAAATTTAAAAATGTATAATCACGTGATTGATAGCTCAGTATGTTTAGCCACCTTTGAAGCTAAACGGCGCATCTGGTGTTATTCCAAAGTTTATTTATGCGCACTTTTCTACGTTACTTAATTTCGTTGACCATATAAAAATATGTTATTTTATATTTGTACCACATACTGTTCAACTTTTAGACATTATCAGTAATTGCGTTTTCCTCAGGATTTCGCATAAATATATGCCAAAATCACAATTCCTCTTATTTTAAAAATGTTCAAGTAACGAAAACTGACATGCATACATACATTCGATAATTCACAGCGAAATAAGATGCCAATACCTACGTCTATGGAACTGCACAAGGAAATGTTTTGCAATTTCATAAAATTGCTGAATATAAGAATATTATTTCATATTTTTTATTTTGGCTGCCCTGCTTTTCCGTAAAATATCTTCTTAGCATGCCTAAAAAAAATTATAATAAGACAAATAATTTGGCTCATTTTATATGTTCAGTGCAAAAACAAAAAAATCATGACTTTTTTATGTAGTTTTACAAAACCATGCGATCAAAAATATTCATCTGAGAAAAATTAGTTACAGATAATGACTAAAGTTAGACAAGGTACAAGTGTAAAATAACAAAACTTTTTCGGTGTCAACGCCCTTAATGGATTAATTATTTTTGGCACAGTTACAACGTAATTGTCGTGGTTGTGTGAAAAGACGTCCAAAAAGTAACAAAAAAAAAAATATATTAAAATATATATTTGAATCTTTTGATTCACTTTCATATGTTCTGCAGGAGTGATATGAAACGTTTTGTCGATGAAGTCAACAATATATAAAAGGCACGGATAATGTAATAAAGAATAAGTAAAGCCCTGCATATGATGAAGTCACGAAAACGATGTTCCCATAATTTTCGCGGGAAGTCAACTAAAGTTGACTCCTTCGACATTCCCGTTATAACTTTGGAATTGGAAAGGGCTTATTAACGTTCCCCGGTGTTTTGCCTGAAGGCTTATGAGGGGACGGATTATAAACTGACTTACAACTTATTTAAAGTAACATTCTGTGCCTTACCTAGGAATCAAACACAGAGCCTCCCACACCCCAGACTGGCGGCGCACCAACCGACTGTGCCATGGAAGGCCAGCCTCTCGTTCGATATATATATATATATACACGCACACACACACACACACACACACACTAACTGTGCCCACGGCTCCACTTGCGTGGACTACATAATTATTGTTTAGGTTTTTTTTAAATAAAGTTGAATTATACTTAGTATTAATCTTCTATACTCTATGCATATTATAAAACTCAACGTCTCAGTGAATTAAATGCTGAAAATACTTATTAGTTTTTCTCTGTTATAGATAGATATATGCGACCATGGAGTTTTTTTTAGGTATTTTTATTCTACACAACTCTTTACCGCATGATATTGTTCCATCTTTAACGGTTTAGACGGCGTATTGTAAGAGAGCTCGCTGGCGGTAAACTTTTTTCCAACTTGATTTACTATTATCGTTCGTAAATTTTTTGAGATATTTTCTGAAGATAAAAAGTAGCCACTATCACCTTTCAGACCTCCAACTAATTCTGTGCAAGAAATTATGTCGATCGGTTGCTGGGTTGCGACGTTGCATTGTTATTCTGTTTGTGTACTTTTCGATTTTCCAATAAGAATTTCACCGAGGGAATTAGATATTTTCTCTGGATAAAAAGTAGCCTTTGTCACTTCTCGGCCCTCCAACTATCTCTCTGCAATAAATCACGTCGTTACNTTTTCTCTGGATAAAAAGTAGCCTTTGTCACTTCTCGGCCCTCCAACTATCTCTCTGCAATAAATCACGTCGTTACGTTGCTCCGTTGCGACGTCGTCCCACACTAACAACGTACAGTGACGCAGCATTGTACCCCGAGCGATATTTAAATTAAAACAATTTTCCTGAGGGAATGAGATATTTTTTCAGAATAAAATGTAGCCTGTCTCACTTCACTGCCCTCTATCTATCTCTGTACATAAAATNTTTTCTCTGGATAAAAAGTAGCCTTTGTCACTTCTCGGCCCTCCAACTATCTCTCTGCAATAAATCACGTCGTTAAGTTGCTCCGTTGCGACGTCGTCCCACACTAACAACGTACAGTGACGCAGCATTGTACCCCGAGCGATATTTAAATTAAAACAATTTTCCTGAAGGAATGAGATATTTTTTCAGAATAAAATGTAGCCTGTCTCACTTCACTGCCCTCTATCTATCTCTGTACATAAAATNGGAATGAGATATTTTTTCAGAATAAAATGTAGCCTGTCTCACTTCACTGCCCTCTATCTATCTCTGTACATAAAATCACGTCGATCCGTTGCTCCGTCGCGACGTGAAAGAAGGACAAACAAACGAACAAACAAACACACTTTCGCATTTATAATACTAGCTAGGATATATAATTTGAGGAGGGAATGGAAAGATGCATCAGATAATTTGACAGGGAGAATGCACCCCAGGAAAATCAAAACTAAGAAATGTTCGGAGTTATAATTATGTGTTATTTTTTAAAAATAAAAAATGATAAAACAGCCATTTTTTTGTGGAAAGCACTAGAAAATGAGAAGAGGTAAATGGTTTTTAGACTTTTATGGTCATGACTAAAACTTATTTTCCTAATTTTAAAAATGACTTACACACTGTGCGCTATCAAGAGTCGTGAATAAAGCAATACTGGTGGCTCCTATACAAGTTTTACGAGGCTGCGAGTTCTATGAATGTTTTTACCTTTCCGTTCCAGTAATTTTTTTTTTTGGATTGGGAGATGGAAATGGCTGCTAACAAAGTGGACTATCAGATTAATTTCAACCACGTCATCCCTTTTTACTTCGTACTTGTCATAAATAACTTAATATGGGCTTTTGGACGTGACTTTAGACTTTATTTTTAACGTGGTAGAAGGCGGGACTGGTGATATTTCGTTCCCTTTACCCGACATGGCAGAATTCATGACCGCCGGGTAGCTAAAAAGTATATTTTCTAGGATAATAGGTTGACCAGTGGATGCGACGAGTGTGGGAAAAAATACAGGAAATCTAAATGATTCGAGGNTGCGAGAGTGGGGTTTGGGGAACGGGGCAGTTTTTTTATCTGCCAGCACGACGCTGGTAGGGCAGTAAAATGGCCGTCCGTAACAACTTCCCCCCGAGCGCATGTTCGGGACAGCAGGACCGCTCACACACTCATACATACATACACACATGTCACGCCGGAGGACAGGAAGCCTTGGTTGGCGAAGAGGGGTTGGTTGAGCGCTGGCAGGAAGCTGTGCGAGGGAAGCTATGGAGGAGGGGGCGGAGGGGTTGAATGTGGCGGGAAGTTGAAAGCACCTCCTACTCACCCCCAACGCCCGTTCGAGGCCCCAGTCTTTCGGCCCTAATATTGTTCCCCGCGCTTCAACTTTGCTCATTACCCGGCGCGGCGCACAATCTAATTACCCCGTCGCGCAGAGCTTCTCTCGCCTGGAGGAGGTGGTTGGGATGAGCCAGGGATTTCGCCGGAGAAGCAGGATAGCTTGAGCGACGAGATCTGGGTTCGCGGCCAGGTGACGTCCCCCAGTTCGTAATTTAATTCAACAGAAAGAAAACTATTTCAGTGCACTGGGAAGGCGTGCGAGAACTTTCCACCTACATTCTATTGTCACCCGTGTCCTTTCTACAGTTTTGTTCATAGATAAGAAATATTTCTAGATATTGTCCGTGGCTTAGTAGCAGAGAGTACGGTACGAAAACATAAGTTTAAGTTTTATTTTTCAATTTTTTAAGATTGATTAACAATTCTTTCTTGTTTTAGTAATCCAGACTAAACTACATATGTGTTCAATTACGCTGGTAACTAATGCAAAGTACAAATATACTTATTTTGGACTTCGGAATCAGGTTTGATTTTCCAAACAGAGGTATTTGCATTAAATGCTCACTGCCAGAAACAATTCGTGTGAGCGGGAGAGGCTAGCAAAGATTTCCTTTGTATGGCCATTCCTATTCAAGAGCATTATGACATTTTACGAATGCTTCTACAGTAGGCGGCACGGTTTTATTTATTTTCGAAAACTTATTAACTGTGTTTTTATCCCACGATATCCTGTGCAATATCGCTGAATTCGTTCGAAGTGGTGGTCGGTGACTTCTTTGGCACACATTTCACCCCTGGAAAAGACACATATGTTTTGTGGTGTGTGCAGCTGTGGCAACAGTTATTCTAACTGCATCTCTGACTACACTGGAGCTTTGTAAAATGCTAAAGCTGATGTGTGCTTAGTGAGTCCTAGCCTCTTTATCTCACTCGTAATTTCCTGCAATGCGAAAAAATTTATATTTTCTTAGACTGATGAAACTACTACAGATTTCTATAATAAAAAGTGTAATTTTTGGAGCCCGCATAGAACGAACTAACGTAAGCTATCAAAAGTGATAAATTATTTATGTTGGTGAATTTGAAGTAGTTTTATTAATATATATATATATATATATATATANATCCTGTGCAATATCGCTGAATTCGTTCGAAGTGGTGGTCGGTGACTTCTTTGGCACACATTTCACCCCTGGAAATGTTGTGCCGACCTTTTTAAAAGACACATATGTTTTGTGGTGTGTGCAGCTGTGGCAACAGTTCTTCTAACTGCATCTCTGACTACACTGGAGCTTTGTAAAATGCTAAAGCTGATGTGTGCTTAGTGAGTCCTAGCCTCTTTATCTTACTCGTAATTTCCTGCAATGCGAAAAAATTTATATTTTCTTAGACTGATGAAACTACTACAGATTTCTATAATAAAAAGTGTAATTTTTGGAGCCCGCATAGAACGAACTAACGTAAGCTATCAAAAGTGATGAATTATTTATGTTGGTGAATTTAAAGTAGTTTTATTAATATATATATATATATATATATATATATATCGTCATGGATTTGGAATCTAGGCAGACATCAATATAACCTGTCTTTTTAAGCCAATGAAATTTCGTTTCGCCTTTACACTATGGATAACGTAATTTGCTGAACCAACTTTTATCAGTACCAGAGTACTAAAAAAAATCTTTATTAAAAAAAACTATTTTCTGGAGAACTTTGACTTATAACGCGTGACTAAGATTTTAATTATAAGCTTACACAAGCATTTCTGTACATTAGTTGTAAGATGTTGTAACTTCATTATTAATTAATGGAGTTACGACACATTACCTCTAAGAAACAAAATTGTGCATCTACAAAAACACTTCATTAACTCTGAAAGTTAGTAAATAGGCATATCGATATGACATGCAAATGACAAAAGTTGTATGTGGTGGTGCATTATAAAACGTCGTACGAAGGCTTTGTTGCACACGTACAGTGCTCAGAATAGTACATGTGATGTGACAGACACAGTACGTGCCAAGAAGTCGTACGAGACAGCCATACAAACAACTGGAAATTCAGGGAGTCTGAATAATAGAGCTGCCAGAGGTAGGGTAATTGCACAACTAACTACTCATTATTTGCAACGTTCAGACTTCACAACCATATTGTGTTAGGAGCAACGGGCACGTGATGGTAACTATACCACATAACGGTTCTATACGACCCCGATGGACAACACCGTTCCATTGTCAGACAGAACATCCCCACGAACCAGCGACATATGGCAGATTCTCTAGAGAACAATATCTCTGCCAGAATTGTTTCCAGGCTTGTATCAGAGCAAAACTGGGATTCAAACGACCTATGTATGTGTTCTGCTGGTAACACCACCAGCATCGTAGTATTCGTCTGCAGTGGTCTCAGCAGATAGAAACGTAAAATGCGGCGGACTGACGACGTAAAATCTTAAGAGGTAAACGGATATCCACTGTGCTAGAATTATTAGGATGCGGATGAAGGCTTGAATGACTGCGTTACTTTGCGTTGACCGCCTGCCTGGTACTTGAACTGCGTAACAGAGTGTTTGAAATAGACGTTTTCCCACGAAACTATTCAACGTGCGTCCAATGTGCTTTTATACGAAAATAACGCAAACTTTAGACGAGGGCTGTTGAATACATACAACATTTCACGCACATTAAAAACACAATTTCAGAGTACTCCTAAACGGCTAAAAAAAAAGGCTTTTTAAAAGCGCTGAATTTATTAATATAGGCTTGAGATGCATTCAAAACTAATGAAGGGCCCTGCACTGAACCTTCCTGCAGACCTTTCCCCAATATTAAGTTATTATATAGGTTACCGCTGAATGTCTCTTAGGTAAACGCAGTAGTGCGCCTGAAACACTGCACGCCAGTTCAGAGCCTTGCGCTTAGCGGCGATGGTGCACCATATGCGGGTGGCAGTGTCGTCCTTATCGCTCCCGCGCTTCTCGGCCTCGAACGTGGGAAAAAGCTCCAGGTAGGTGGGAACATTAAAGCGAAAAACTTCTCCACTAATGGCGTGATGGTTAGGGGAGTCTTCACACACGAGCGTAGTCCGTCACTGAGAGTAATACGAGAGTTGTCGACTGCACAGCAGTATGTTTACGATTTACTTCGGTCCATGTGTTACCTTTCCTTACCGACTAACCACGAGCCAGTTTCCAGGGAGTTAACACTCGCTCACAGGGCCGCCCTTAGAGGTGTGCGACAGGCGCGACCGCACAACACCTCGCGCCCGAATAAATAATATATAACTTTTATTTAACATAAAAATATTTTAATATTTTCCTTTGTTTGGTTGTCATTTAAGTATTTCAGGATAACACTTATGTATTTGAACATGTTTACTTATAAAATGTGAAATGTTCTATTAATGAAATGTTTGGCGCGAGGTCCGGGCGTTCGAGAGCAGAGCATATTATTCGAAAGGTGATTGCGTTGCGGGAAGGGGAATCAACTAGTTTGGAAGGGAAGGTCCTTGCTAAAGTTCCTGTAACTGGCCTCGCTTTCGCTAGGGACTTCGCTGTTCACCCGCACATAGTTCTGGTTTCCCAGGAAACTTAATGTCATATCCTATCAACATTCGTGGCATGTCCTATCAACATGAATAATCGTTCATTGAACATCTGTGGGTCCAAANTTTTAAGCCAATGAAATTTCGTTTCGCCTTTACACTATGGATAACGTAATTTGCTGAACCAACTTTTATCAGTACCAGAGTACTAAAAAAAATCTTTATTAAAAAAAACTATTTTCTGGAGAACTTTGACTTATAACGCGTGACTAAGATTTTAATTATAAGCTTACACAAGCATTTCTGTACATTAGTTGTAAGATGTTGTAACTTCATTATTAATTAATGGAGTTACGACACATTACCTCTAAGAAACAAAATTGTGCATCTACAAAAACACTNTGTAACTTCATTATTAATTAATGGAGTTACGACACATTACCTCTAAGAAACAAAATTGTGCATCTACAAAAACACTCCATTAACTCTGAAGGTTAGTAAATAGGCATATCGATATGACATGCAAATGACAAAAGTTGTATGTGGTGGTGCATTATAAAACGTCGTACGAAGGCTTTGTTGCACACGTACAGTGCTCAGAATAGTACATGTGATGTGACACANCGTACAGTGCTCAGAATAGTACATGTGATGTGACACACACAGTACGTGCCAAGAAGTCGTACGAGACAGCCATACAAACAACTGGAAATTCAGGGAGTCTGAATAATAGAGCTGCCAGAGGTAGGGTAATTGCACAACTAACTACTCATTATTTGCAACGTTCAGACTTCACAACCATATTGTGTTAGGAGCAACGGGCACGTGATGGTAACTATACCACATAACGGTTCTATACGACCCCGATGGACAACACCGTTCCATTGTCAGACAGATAGGAGCAGAACCAGAGGCTAACATCCCCACGAACCAGCGACATATGGCAGATTCTCTAGAGAACAATATCTCTGCCAGAATTGTTTCCAGGCTTGTATCAGAGCAAAACTGGGATTCAAACGACCTATGTATGTGTTCTGCTGGTAACACCACCAGCATCGTAGTCTTCGTTTGCAGTGGTCTCAGCAGATAGAAACGTAAAATGCGACGGACTGACGACGTAAAATCTTAAGAGGTAAACGGACATCCACTGTGCTAGAATTATGAGGATGCGGATGAAGGCTTGAATGACTGCGTTACTTTACGTTGACCGCCTGCCTGGTACTTGAACTGCGTAACAGAGTGTTTGAAATAAACGTTTTCCCACGAAACTATTCAACGTGCGTCCAATGTTCTGTTATACGAAAATAACGCAAACTTTAGACGAGGGCTGTTGAATACATACAAAATTTCACGCACATTAAAAACACAATTTTAGAGTACTCCTAAACGGCTAAAAAAAGGCTTTTTAAAAGGGCTGAATTTCTTAATATAGGCTTGAGATACATACAAAACTAATCAAGCGCCCTGCACTGAACCTTCCTGCAGACGTTTCCCCAATAATAAGTTATAATATAGGTTACCGCTGAATGTCTCTTAGGTAAACGCAGCAGTGCGCCTGAAACGCTGCACGCCAGTTCAGAGCCTTGCGCTTAGTGGCGATGGTGCACCATATGCGGGTGGTAGTGTCGTCCTTATCGCTCCCGCGCTTCTCGGCCTCGAACGTGGGAAAAAGCTCCAGGTAGGTGGGAACATTAAAGCGAAAAACTTCTTCACTAATGGCGTGAGGGTTAGGGGAGTCTTCTCACACGAGCGTAGTCCGTCACTGAGAGTAATACGAGAGTTGTCGACTGCACAGCAGTATGTTTACGATTTACTTCGGTCCATGTGTTACCTTTCCTTACCGACTAACCACGAGCCAGTTTCCAGGGAGTTAACACTTGCTCACAAGGCCGCCCTTAGAGGTGTGCGACAGGCGCGACCGCACAACACCTCGCGCCCGAATAAATAATATATAACTTTTATTTAACATAAAAATATTTTAATATTTTCCTTTGTTTGGTTGTCATTTAAGTATTTCAGGATAACACTTATGTATTTGAACATGTTTACTTATAAAATGTGAAATGTTCTATTAATGAAATGTTTGGCGCGAGGTCCGGGCGTTCGAGAGCAGAGCATATTATTCGAAAGGTGATTGCGTTGCGGGAAGGGGAATCAACTAGTTTGGAAGGGAAGGTCCTTGCTAAAGTTCCTGTAACTGGCCTCGCTTTCGCTAGGGACTGCGCTGTTCACCCGCACATAGTTCTGGTTTCCCAGGAAACTTCATGTCATATCCTATCAACATTCGTGGCATGTCCTATCAACATGAATAATCGTTCATTGAACATCTGTGGGTCCAAANATGTCATATCCTATCAACATTCGTGGCATGTCCTATCAACATGAATAATCGTTCATTGAACATCTGTGGGTCCAAACGGTACACCATAACTCTACGCAAGTATAGTGCACGTGATTCTGGGCCTAATTTGCACTGATATTTGGCAAATCTCTCACAGAATAGCATATTTTTGTTTGATATCATACCCGTTTTTGCTTAAAATACATTATAACTTGCTCCAAACACACTTGATATGTATGATATAAAAGCCCACTTGTAATTAATTACGCGCGTGTAGCGTTACGTGACATACGTCGCTATTGCTCTTTCGTTGTTGTTAACTGTTTTATTTACTCTTAGATGAGTCGGAACCAGTCGGAATGAACAGTTTGCTTTCAGTCAAAAAGCACGTCAATAGTACAACTTCTCCTAATGTACTTTCCGCCATATACATAATAAATTTTGCCATGGACGTAGCTTGTTAAAAGTGTTAACTGTGAAATAATTGATGACATTATTATGTTTTTATTATCACACAGATTATTGATCATATGTTAAAAAGGCTAAATAATCTCAGTGGTAAAAAATTTATATATTTTTATTTCATTACGATAAAGATCTACGTTTTGAAACAAAACGAGTTACTGGCAAAACAATTTTCTTAATATAGATTTGGTACTTGTTCTGTGAATCAGGAAGTAACAAGTGTTGGTATGTAGTAAATAATCAAACTGACTGCCCGTGATTTTTACGAACATTTTCTTAAGACTAATTTCGATTGCACGTGCTTCCGTTTTTGGAACTAATTTTCAAACCACCTCTGCAAGGTACTTTTCCGAAACGTTGCACACGTTTAAGGCCCGTGTTTGATATAATTCATTCGCGGTTATATTNCCTCTGCAAGGTACTTTTCCGAAACGTTGCACACGTTTAAGGCCCGTGTTTGATATAATTCATTCGCGGTTATATTACCACTTTTGAGGTAAATTGTAAAGTGAAGTGTTCCAAGATGATAATGTTGATTTTTATCTAAGCAATGCATTATATATTATCAGTAGTCTTGAAAGCAAATTGGGAAAATATTTTCTATAGTAACTTCTGGTAGCCAATAATTGTTTTTTTTTAATAAGGCGAGAATTGGCGTAACAGCATCATATGGTCGGCGCACTACTCCAAGTCATTCGAATATGTANTTTTTTTTAATAAGGCGAGAATTGGCGTAACAGCATCATATGGTCGGCGCACTACTCCAAGTCATTCGAATATGTAAATGCACTTTGATGAATAAAATTTAGTAGAATAAAGTAATGAAACGTGGACTTTATAAATATTTTACATATCAAAAGCCAATAAAAAATTAATTTAAGATATTTAATCAAACCACGCCGCTTGCCATTATTAACAGGCTGAAGTGGAAGTGCACGATGCATGTGATGAATTAACTTGTCCGCATTGTAGCACGGTGCTATTTTTTCACCATTCCTCTACATGTTTTTTAATTTTGCTCATAACGATAGACTTTTGAAAATAATACCNACGGTGCTATTTTTTCACCATTCCTCTACATGTTTTTTAATTTTGCTCATAACGATAGACTTTTGAAAATAATACGAGAATGAAAATAATTTAAAAGGAAAAAAGCAACGTCAAAAATAACGCTGCAGATGTTATATTCTGGAGCATATTTTNAGAATGAAAATAATTTAAAAGGAAAAAAGCAACGTCAAAAATAACGCTGCAGATGTTATATTCTGGAGCATATTTTCGATAAAACAAATATTCAGTGTCATTTTGATTAATTTTTTTAATATGCAGGTCTCGTTACTCTAAGTCTTTAAAACACAGCATAAAAGACGCAATACAAAAATCCATCTCCTTATACGTACAAATAAATTAGTAATTTACATAACAATACATGCTTTCGGTTGAAAGGTATAATTTATTTTCGTGTAGCAAAGTAAGTATTTGAAATGTTTTAACACCTTGGGTCAACAATATAACTCTGAAAGATAAATATATGGTTGGGTCAACTTTATATGCATCTTCTCTCAACACAAAAATCTATATTTTTTTTACTGGAACAATTGTAAAATTCCGTTAGATTTAAGCAAATGGATTTCAAAATCTTTTTGCACAATACGGTAATGCCACGTGTTTCGTCGTATGGTAGGTAGCATGTCGACACTCTATAAAGGTAGTTAATCCGAATCCAAACTACTACTCGGACAAGTGGTGATTTATCTTATATGGTTTCCAATTTATACTCCAAGATAAAACCTGTGTTGTTTCTCTATATATCATCCTTCCAAGTTCTTCACAAACTAGAATAAAATCAATATTAGCCTGCGTGAATGAAAATATTACTTGAACTATTGGAGAAAATCAATGAAGCAACACTTTTGGCAATAAGCTTTATCTTAAACATATTCCGATAGTACTGATTTAGAGCCCGAGAAAAGTTGCTGTTTCATTTATTATTTCTTGGGCCAAAAATAATTTTTACAAGAGTGTTACTTTTGCTAACTGACAAAAGTGCCATTCGACACTTCAAGCAGCACTAGCCTAATAATATGCAAACCAATACCAAATAATTAAAGTGGCTTCTCCTGGAGGTGCGGTCAAAAATGTTACGATAAAAACNAATAATATGCAAACCAATACCAAATAATTAAAGTGGCTTCTCCTGGAGGTGCGGTCAAAAATGTTACGATAAAAACGGTTTACGATAAAGTTAGCACTTTTGAAATCAAACTATGAAAATTTTCACTGTCCCTACCTGCATAATTTTAAGGAGCGCATTGAGTGGCATGCGCCCAGTAAAGTTGGTAACGAGGAAGGANTCACTGTCCCTACCTGCATAATTTTAAGGAGCGCATTGAGTGGCATGCGCCCAGTAAAGTTGGTAACGAGGAAGGAAAAGTAGTTCAATGTCTTAACGTTGAATTAAAAATTGGTAGGTGTACAATTTTTACAACTGAAATTATTTCTTTTGCTTTCTGTTTTTAAATATATATATTAGTTTAAGAATTGTCAGATTATTTAAATATTTTGTTTCATATTATTTCACAGTTTTAATTGACTAACGCATGAACAAAGTGATCAGGCGAAGGTAACGTTAATTTTATATTTGGCAGAAGAATACATAATTTATATACACGTAAATGTTAAGCAGTGCTTTCAAAAGTGCTCAGTTTACCGAGAACAGCTCATAGTCGCTTCGAGCACACACAGGACTGCAAGTCCATTGAAATCGTGAAGTTCACGGCCTCCACTGATTATATTTATGCATAGAACGAACGAGCGGCATTTTTAATATCATATACCAACGTCATTTAGCACACGCTGGACATTCCGCGTTATTCGGGCTTCATCGGCGATTGTGATAGCCGTGCTATTTTGGTATCAGCCCCCTTTTCCCTAATAATAGGTTTATGGACGCGCGTAGGCATTCATTCGAGCCAGCGCCCGTGCCCGAATCCCTGTGAATGAAAAAGGGTTTTGAATTGCGAGGGGGGAAGGAGGGAGGGAGGGTCGCAACAAAGCGCGAAACGCGAGAAGGGTTCTCATTGTAACCGGTAATGGCGATGGCGACGACAGCTCGGGGTGTGTCCATCCCCTTCGTGTCAATATCAACCCTTTCCTCCCGTTCCCTAGCCCGGGACCAGCCCCTTTTGCTTCCTGCGTCGGGAGCTATCAGTTACCGAGCCGACCCCCCTTCAACCCCGGCGGAAAAGCCCTGCTACAATAGCGACCCGAGCCCCGCTTCACCAACCCCCCTACACACACAAGCGCGCGCGAAGCCTTACCCGTGCAAACAGCCGGGCCCCCGTTGACAATGCACCGGGCCAGGGGTGAAAACAACAGGGGTGGACAGCTGACAACATTTTTTTTTTTTCGGAAATGGATTACAATGCTTTGGTGCGGGCGGGGAGAGACTAGTTTTATCTGCAGGCCGACACGGTGTTTTGTCGGGACGAGTCGGGGCGTCCCAAATGCACTGGAAGTCCTGTTCCAGAGCTCGCTGTTGTGAGCGCCGGCGACAATGAGAAGAACGGCAGAAAAATGGCACGCCGGCAATCCCCATGCCGTATTTGCGCCATGACTCGTCACTCCTGGGATCCTGTTAGTTTTTGATATGTGCTCTTCTTCCGAGAACGACTGTTAGTGGCACCTTTGTTGCTACACACTTAACATACTTCGTTCTCGTGAAACAGACGAGGACGGTTTAAAAATTNCTGTTAGTGGCACCTTTGTTGCTACACACTTAACATACTTCGTTCTCGTGAAACAGACGAGGACGGTTTAAAAATTTACAAAAATTAGCATTCATTACAACCGGTTAATCGTGAATTGGACGATTTGAAATTACTGATAACTTTTTTCTTCAGTCCGTATTACAAAGCGTTGAAGAAGAAAAACTGTAAACTCTTTTAACAAGTAAATATTTTACAGTATGTTAATTCATTTTTTTTATGACAATATAAAATAAATAAGCATGTCATGAATTTAAACATTTCGCGATGTTCAGTTAGTGTACTGTGAGTAAAATACAGACCGAACGTTAACTGCTTANTGTCATGAATTTAAACATTTCGCGATGTTCAGTTAGTGTACTGTGAGTAAAATACAGACCGAACGTTAACTGCTTACTGGGAAGATCATCTGAAATCCCGTAGATGATAATTTTGTTACGTGCTTTCACTGGCTGAAGAAAGTGTCACAGTGACGTCACCACCTATTCGACTACCGGTCTTAAGAAACACAACACTTGGCATTATAATAACTAATGCTTCGTAGTTCGTAACGGCGTTCATGAAGTGTATGAAAGCATTAACCGTTAGTGCATATGACGTGTAAGATAATACATACTAATAATTATAGGACTGTGGAGTGTCGTGTGACCACCCCCTTTCGTAAGTATGACGTGGCATTGTGTTTGCAGGGGTCTCAGCCAGGGTACCTGCGCATCTATCGTATCACCTTGTCTGTTGTCAGATAAATTGTGCTTAGNGTTTGCAGGGGTCTCAGCCAGGGCACCTGCGCATCTATCGTATCACCTTGTCTGTTGTCAGATAAATTGTGCTTACTTCTCCTATCGGTGGTTCAGGAGAAATTACATTGAACGACACAGTAATATTGCTTTTGATGTCCGCTCAGAAATTCGCGAGTTGGTCCGCTTTTCATCCGTCCGCGTAATTATTATTCCAAGTGAAAAGTCCTTCGCGACTTGATCCCGGGCGCGTGCCTCGCTATCCGGTAGCTGCGCATCGCCCTCTCTCGCGGTCCTCAGCGCCGACACAGGCTTCCCCGGACCTCGGCGTCTCAACCCACGGGAACCCACTGACCAATAGCATCCTCCTACGCCAGACAATAGCGGACGTTCCCCCTCGGTTCTGGGTGACACTTTTATTCTATTTTAATTAAACTTCTACATATTCACATGTGTACCAGTGCATGCATAATTTATCAACCGTGTTGTGATGACATTAATATAGTACATTTTAATATTTAATTACCCAGCAGGGAGCCCTGCCGTGGGCGGAGCAAGGTGACGTGGAGGCTGCACCCCTTGCTCGGGCTGCAAGCCTCACCCTTTTGTGACGTCTCACAAAATACGCCTCTTTGGGAAGAAAATGTGTCTGAAACTCCGTGACGCAATTTATCCAACCTTATCTTCTACCATATCCTACCCCAATTGGCAATATTTACATTAAAACTGTGCACGCAACCGTATTTTCATAAGGTATATGATATTCTACTACGTAATGTATCGCGATGCGCTCAGTTAACGGCTGGGGTGGCGTTGTGTGTGCGGCGACGTGCTCGCCCCGCTCATCAAGCTTTTACTCCGGTGGCGTCACGCGGAGCGACCCTTACCCTCGCCACTTTCACTCTCCGTATCGGCCCGAACCTTCTCCCTCTAGCGTCCTTGGGTGAGATAAGTTGTACGCGCCACAGCAACGCAGCACGCAGCACAGAGTGTGCGGCTCGCCTCTTCGCAGCGCTCTGTGTTGGTTCGTGAACACCACGTTCTCTCATCAGTTCCAACCAGGAGCTCATTTCAAGCCTAGCCCCGTGGGGCTAGCGGCGAGAAACTTCACAGCGAGTTAGGTACACTTGAACACTCGTTATTCGAGTTGAACACTCCGGCACTACTTGCCAACCAACCCGTCCAGACCCTGGAAAGGAATGCGGCCCTGGCCAAAGGGGATGACCTCCAGCAGAGCGCAGACCAAACCGTAACCATTCACACAAACATCCCGTTCGGCGCAGCCCTAGTAGAGTACACAAACCAACAATTTNCGCAGACCAAACCGTAACCATTCACACAAACATCCCGTTCGGCGCAGCCCTAGTAGAGTACACAAACCAACAATTTCACACAATCACAAGCCAGGAGCAAATTATCATGGACTCACCCTCCCTCCCCTCTGAACNAACAATTTCACACAATCACAAGCCAGGAGCAAATTATCATGGACTCACCCTCCCTCCCCTCTGAACATTCAGACAGGGAATTTGAATTTGACGCCATGGATACCAACTCAACCGCAGGAGTGGAGATCGACTTGTAAAAAATGGCAAGACGCATGTAAACGAAACAACAAATGACAGGCTCAACTGGATGCTCAAATGGAGAGAGAAAGACTGGTTGAGTCCGGAACACTGGAACGTGCTCACGGAGTTCAACAGGAGGTTGTTACACCGCAAGTACCGGTTTCAAACCGGTTTTCAGTCCTGCAGGAACAACAAAGCTCCCAGCAGAACGCTGACCTTTCAGGCACCCAAACAAACACTCAAAATCCGCGGCTCATTGCCAGAAAACTGCCAACCTTCAGACTGGTAGTCAGAGACACGTCGTACTACAAACTACTTGTGCCCAAACTCCGTGGAATACACGTGATAGGCTTCACAGTGCCACTTGCTCGCAACGGCTTGCATATAATTGTGGCCGACGAGCAAGAATACGCCGTGGCCAAAAAACCTGTTGAAGACACTAAACATCCCGTATTTCACATACAGTACTACCACGGGAATCGCCACAAAAAGTGTTGTTCTACCTACCGGGAGATACCAACCCCAACATCAGAAGAGAAGACCTGAGAATGCGCGGATACACTGTCCTGGACGTGTACCAGTTCCATTCCAGTAGAACAAACCCCACCGACTCGACAGACATCTGAATTGTAAAACTTATTTTTCTGCGTGACAGCCGCGAAAAACGATACAATTCCACCTCTCTTATGTGACAACCGGCTTAACATGACCGTCATCCACCCAAGATCCTACAGGAAACGGCTGTCCGACGTAGCCCAGTGTCGCAACTGCAACGCCCTGTTCCATATTCGCAACTTCTGCAACCTGCACGCAATCTGCCGTCACTGCACCGGATCACACAACCTTAATGGCTGCCCAGAAACAAAGCCAATTCCACACTGCTGTAATGGCGAGGAACACCATCTGGCAACTCCAAAACAGTTCCCCAAGGTACTTGAAATTGTCCAGCGTCGGCAGGCAGCAGCCGAGCGCAAACTAACATCCAGGGCGCAAACACGCATGGTGGCACTTGCTGGGTACTCCACAGCTCGCGACTTGTCATAATATACTAAAATCCTGATCGCCAGAAACCTTCCTCAGTCGCACTTATATGCACGTGCCATCAAGAGTCCCAACAAAACAATAACAGTAAGATTTCAAACACCTGTTGCGCCCCAAACACATTTTCAGGCACCTCACCCCGCCCTCTCTCCCCAACCTCAACGAACACGAACCACAATCCCCTTGTTGACTGCTGACTTGGGGTAATTTTTGCAGATTTACAGGATTTCCTTCAGTTCTTGAGAAAGGAGAACTTCATGGCCATCATGGACCACTTCTGCCCTTATATGATGATTGTGAAGAGTCACCACCANCCCCTAGCAAGACCCACGTACCCACTCTATCCTCCACTGGAACAGTAACGGAGTGTTCAACCAGCTGTACGAACTTGAAAGATTACTGGAGACGTACAAGATTGCAATAGCTTCACTACAAGAAACCCTTTTGACTCCGCGAAGGCGATTTTATGTTCAAAACTACGTAACATATCGGACACACCGCACAACTAGGAAAAGGTGTACTTTGACCTTAGTACGCAATAAATTACAACACCATGTAAACTCTTATCCCGACTGCGAGTATATAGAAACAATTTCTGTAAATATTAATACAAATCATGGCCACTTAACAGTCACCTCAGCATATCTCTCCCCAACTAAAAACTTAATGACAGCAGACATGGATAAAATAACCATTCAACCTTACCCATATATTATTGCAGGAGGTCTATATTAAAACACACTGAATTTCACAGCATATTAAAAAAAAATAAAAGCAGAATCTTACTTTGGCACTCCCAATCCAAAAACAATTTAATTCGCGCCTCGGACCTACCCACACACTTCCCGTCTCAAAAGTAAATATCCCCATCCCAGTACTCGAACTGCGTCCCTTGGATGAATTATACTCCGATCACTTACTTTTTTTCTGTAAAATTAGCACCAGTTCAGTAAAACATCCCGACATAATACTTAGTAAATTTTTGCAAACAAACTGGAATAACTTTAAAGCAGATCTGGAGGAAATATTCACAATACACGAAATAGAAATTAGAAATAAAAACGACATAGACCAAGCTTTAGAACTACAGTGAAATCCCGATATTTCGCATCCCGATTATTTGTATATCCCGCTAATTCGTGCAAATTTGCCAGTCCCTTGAGAAGATCCCTTTAATTCGTAAAAAACAATGCATTCCGGTCTCCTCGATAATACGTATTTATTTTGGTGCTCGAGCTCAATTAAAACGCCTTATAATTCTTATTTCCAGCTTAAAAGTCTCGTTAACTCGTAATGTTTATAACCCTAGACTGTAGACCAGCTCTAGCCTAGATTTATGCAATTTGGGCATGGCAAAAAAGACCGGAAGGGTACTGAGGGATGTAGGAGGGTTTGAAGGGCAGGTAATGACGCCGAGTAGGCTGTGAGGCGATGTGTCTGTGATTCCCAGAACTAAGAGGCGCCTTGGTGTCCGGCCTAGGGTTATGAGAGGGTAGGAAGGAGCAGAGCGAGTGAAAAGTTAGTCAGTTCGGTCTTAGCCATGCCTCCGAAAAGAGCTAATAAGTGTATTTCCATTAGAGAAAAAAAAGAAATCATTAACGTCGTGGCCGGTGGTGATAAACAAATTGACGTGTCCAAACGTTATAACGTTCCTCCTTCCACAACAACATCAATTCTGAAGAACAAGGACAAAATCGCCTCCCTGACATCGGACAGCAAAGTTTAAGACTGGTGAGTATCCACAACTAGAAGATAATTTAAAAAAGGGGTTTGCGCAAGCACGGAATTCGAATGTACCAGTTGGAGGAAATATTTTTAAGAGAAAAAGCAAAAGTTTTCACAGAAAAAATGGAAATTAAAGACTTTCGTGGGAGTGATGGTTGGTTTGATAGGTTTAAAAAAAGGCACAACATAAAATTTAAGAAGCTTAGTGGGGAAAGTGCCAGTGTATCGGCCGACGTTTGTTCTGAGTGGAAATAATCGATTCTTATGAACCCAACAACATTTTTAATGCCGATGAGACGGGGTTATTTTATAAGTGTCTCCCCAACCTATCAATGTGTTTTAAGGAAGAAAAGTGTCATGGTGGAAAAAAAAATAAAGAACGTGTAACCATATTGTTGGCCGCCAACATGAACGGATCTGAGAAATTGAGACCGCTCATGATAGGCAAATCAGCCAAACCAAGATGTTTTAAAAACATAAAAACTTTTCCGATGACCTATCGTGCAAACAAAAAAGCGTGGATCACGGGCGAATTATTCAAGGAATGGATACGATCAGTGAATGCTGATATGGAGAAAAGGCAGCGAAAAATTCTACTTTTCATGGATAATTGTACGGCCCACAACAATACCCCACCGCTCAGTCATGTTAATGTTGTGTTTTTGCCTGCCAACACTACTTCTAAGCTGCAGCCTCTAGACCAGGGCATAATTAAAACGTTCAAAACCTTTTACCGCAAGGAAGTAGTGATGCAACTCCTTGACAGCATCGAGGATGGGAAGGATCATAAAATCACCTTATTTTCAGCCATGAACATTGCTCACAAGGCGTGGCAAAGTGTTAGCGAAAGCACAATAAAAAACTGTTTTCGTGCTTGTGGATTCACGAAGGTGGAACTTTCATCAGCAGTTACTGAACAAGACTTAGAATGCCCTGTGAATTGGAATCGTCTTCCTCAAAATGAAGAAAATTCTATAACGTTTGAAGATTTCGTCCATTTTGACGATGGCCTAGCGGTAGCGGGGATTCTAACTGATGACGAAATTTTGGCTCCATCTCAGGACATTGATGGTGAAGGTGATGACGAAGATGATGTGCTGACAATTACACCTAAAGTGGCTAAACAATACATCAACAACGTGCGCCATTTCTTAGCGAAATCAGACGTTGGCGATGAAGTATTTTCTGCTTTGAACATGCTTGACAAAGCCATCGACAATACCTGTATGCAAGGCTTGCACCAAAAGAAAATTACAGATTTTTTTTAAACGTAAATTTTAATGTGTTTTTTATTGATGTAATTATTGATTTATATGTTCATATGTAAACATAATATGTAACCATGCGTTTATCATTACATATTAATGCAAATTTGCATTAATCTCGTTATTATGTATTTTTTTCTTTTTTTGCTCCCGATTATTGGTAATCCCGCTAATTTGAATATCTCGATAATTCATATTTAACATTCAGTCCCTTGACAATACGAATTATCGGGCTTCTACTGTATTTCCAAACACCATTAAAATCAATTGAAGAAAAATACTACTTTTATCAACACACGGCAATTTTTTCAGCGAAATTTGCCGGGCATAGATTTCTTATTAGCAGAAGTATGACACGCTAAACATATGTACCATAAACATAGAACTGATATTTTAAAACAAAAATATAATAAACCTAAGAATGAACGTAAAAACAAGTTAGACAAATTAAGAATCACAAAATGGGAGAAGTTTGTTACAGAGCTTTCCAACAATATTCAAAACTTCTGATGAATTTCAAAATACTCTGCGGAAAAAAATCAAACCAAACTTCTACTCCCATTCTAACGCCTACAGGTCTGAAATAAAATTCAATAGACAAGGCTGAAGCAATAGCCGACTCACTAGCAGATCAGTTCAAACCAAACACCGATATCGGAGACACTGATCTCACAAGAGATGTAATTACTACCACAACTAACTTTCTAAATAATAAAACTAAAAGAAAGCCTGAGAGTATCACTTTACGAGAACTACTTCTACCCATTAAATAAG